>JAILXH010284777.1:17042-30266 GCA_023558415.1 Piaractus mesopotamicus | reverse complement strand
TGATTAACCCAGAACGTAAGTGCTAATGCAAACATGTTATCCCTACCCCTGTGTGGACATAAAATGGAAAGTTAATGTCACTCATAACATAAAATAGTGAGAGCCCGCAGTTGTATTGTCCTGTTAAACAAACATGGAATGTTGATACTTTAAAACACACACAGATACTTGAAGAAGACTATCCACACATGCATGCACACACGTAATTTGATCGCCAGCACGACAGTTTGTCACTTCGTACATGATACACAGACAGATCCTGTGAGTAGGATGAGTTAGCGTAGCATTAGATATATTCATTCACCAATATCTTCCTAAGTATTTTCTTAAATTTGTTCTTGAGAAAGGTCCTGAGAAAAAGTCTACATCAGATTCATGACGTGTCTTAAACCAAAGAAAGCTGTGAAAATTAGTTATACAGTGAGGCACTTTGTTGCTGTAACTGTAGAGACACTATAACAACAGATGTTATGGTTTAAATCTCCTTCTTAGAATGGGTCTTCTTAGGGTTATTTATAAGTGCTGAATGAGTGACTGAACTGGACACTAGAGAGAATGTTTGTATGTATGTGTGAAGGCCGTTTTTTATTATTATTGAGCTACATTTGAGCTGGACTGCCCTGCTACCCTCACTGAGCCATATAAACATCTCTGCATTATCAACTCATCATAACAACACACCTTCAGCCTTCTGATAACCACCATATCTCAAATCGGGAACAGAGACATTAATGTTGTGGAAGGGTGGTGGGGACAGAGTGCACTCAGGGAGGGCAGTGAGTGTTGATAATTCTGAGAAATGTTTGATTTGTTTATTTATCTTATTGAGATCTCCTTTTGATTATGATTTTAAAATTAGTTTTATTATTATTATTATCATTATTATTATTGTTGTAAATTTTAGATATTCTTGCTAGTTTTTCATTTTTTTAATAATCTAAATGAGCAAGTGTTTTTAGACATTTAATAGATATTGTTAATTTTGTTAATAGTATAGAAAGACTATACACATGCTATCAAATACACACACATCACATCATTAATAATTGTTGTCTTTTGTCCTTCTTGGGGTGAAAGGGATATTTTGAATGTCAGCCAGGTGGAATTAAATCAGCCAGTCTCCTTAAAGAACCTAGACTAGAGATAATAGATTTAGATTTACCCAGTGCTCCTGTTTATTAAGAGCATATAGTGACATAAACAAATATCCTGTGCTTTAGTTAATGTCTGCATGTTTCTGTTGTCAGGCTGAGTACCTTCATATGGTTGCACGAGTCTGTGGAATTGGCTCTTTTGAGTTTTCTGAGTTTCAAATAAATGTGGTTGATTCAATTATGTTGAGTCAAACAGTTCAAGAGCCAATGAGGTTTAGCTCTGTCACGAAGAGCCGCAGTGGCTCTCAGAATCATAAGCTGGTTTTCAGTGTCTGAAAACTGGTTTTCAGAGTCTGACTCAGCTCAGAGAGTCTCTAGTTTGAATCAGCTGGACTTTTGAATTCAAGTGTTGATCATTGAAAAGAATCAGACCTCACTACCATCACCACCAAGCTGTCATTGCTTACGTGCTGTAAATGAGTTCACTATGATGTCAAACTCTGTACTAAATGTTTTGCATTTAGAGGAGAGATCATCAGTTCTGGTTGTGGAGGACTGGACACTGGCACAGTTTGGTAATTTGTCTGCTCTAATGCTACATTTGATTGAAGCTCTGAACTTGGAATTTCCCACCTCTGAGTAGGGAAAATCTAAGAAAACCTCCCCCCGAACCGGGAATTCCTACTCAGAAAGTCAGTATGGTGTTCTCAACTGTGAGCTCAGCGTATGACGTCAAATCAACATGGCTGCCCACACAGTCAATAGTAATACAGAATCACTTTAGCACTGTTAACATACACACAGAAGCTTGTTAAATCTACAACACTGATCATAAAGTGTACTGTTTTGAGAAGGTCAATACATCATGAACGTTACTACTGATATCACTTGTCGCTAACGATACTCGGTTTCATGGCCTCCACATTTTTTCCCACTTTGTAGCTTGGACCTGTGGAGATCGAACATGGTGCAATTCCGATGAGGATTCCAATTCCAATTTGATGAGGGACAAAACCACATTTGAATGATCATATTGATGTGAAATTGCATTAGTCTTGGAGTATCGCTGCCCTGCATGTTCTAGAGTTTTCCATGCTCTCTAACACACCCAGTTTACCTCAGGAAGGGCTTTGTTGCATCAGGTGTGTTGGGAGCAGGAGAAAGTCTAATGTGCAGGCCAGTGGTGCTTCAGGACCAGAATTCAGAACCACTGCCTTAGTAAGTCCTCTGTAGTAGGTGCAGACTTGCGGGCCCGTTTTTACCCAAATGATCACATATTCCTTATAAGACCTCTTGTCCCATGACCTAGACAGGACTGGAGTGGAGAAATCTTTGTTGATGGTCACTGCCCTCCTATGTACAGGAAAGACTGATTCACAGCGGTCCCAGGTTTCCCTGCCTCTTGTTGAACAAAAAGCTTATGTCATATTTTAGACCATACACTTTTCATGAGGACAGGAAGATACAGGGCTGCTGGACAGAACCCCGGAAGCCAGGTCTGGCTCTGCTCTGGCCCATCACACAGCATTCATTAAATAATAGTTCTGTATTTGTACGATACAGTGCATTTTATCTTGTTAACATCATGCTGTTGTTCATCCAAGACCTTCAAACTAACAGCCTTTAAGTCTAGGGATGTACCTTATAAGACACCTCATGGGGTAACAATGAGAAGTTTATATTTTGATTGAGAACAAACATAAAAACTCTGTAAATCTCTTTTGGGGTCTTTCTCATTTTGAGATTGTTACAAGAATATTATGTGATCATGTAACTTTCATCTAGAGATTTGCCTAAGTCATTTTATCTAGAGAAAATTTCATTTTCTATTAGCAGGTAATTTTGCTTGTCTTAAGCATTATTTCAAAATTTCCAATATGACAGTTTGTCTTGAAATAATTACTTAAAAAAGTAAAAATGTGTACAATCCCATTTGCAAAAAAGTTGGAACGCTGTGCAGAACGTGAATAAAAAAAAAATGCAATGATATGCAAATCATGTAAACTATATTTTTAAAGGAAAATAGACAACAAATCAAATGTTGAAACTGAAAAATGTGTTTGTTTTTTTTTTGTTTTTATATGACCATTTTGAATTTGATGCCAACAACACATTTCAAAAAAGTTCAGACGGGGTCATGTTTTCCACTGTGTTTCATCACCTCTTCTTTTAACAACACTCTGTAAGCGTTTGAGAACTGAGGAGACCAACTGCTGTAGTTTTGAAAGTGAAATGTTTTCCTGTTCTTGTTTGATACAGGATTTCAGCTGCTCAACAGTTCGGAGTCTCCTTTGTCATAATTTTAGTTTCATAATGTGTCCAATGTTTTCAGTGGTGACAGGTCTGGACTGCAGGCAGACCAATTTAGCACCTGGACTCTTTTAATATGGAGCAATGCTGTTGTAATACATGCAGAATGTGGTTTGATACTGTCTTGCTGAAATTAGCAAGGCCTTCCCTGAAAAAGACGTCATCTGAATGGCAGCATATGTTGCCAGAACATGTATATATTGTTCAGCATTATTGATGCCTTCACAGCGTCCATGATTTCCAAAAAGAATTTCAAATGTTGATTTTTTAGGACCACAGGACACTTTTCCACTTCCCCTCTGTCCATTTTAAATTAGCTCAGGCCCAGAGAAGTTGGCAGCATTTTTGGATCCTGTTTATATATGATTTCTTCTTTGCATTTTAGAGACCGTGCAGTGTTTCACAGAGTGGTGAACCCCTCCTCATCTTTACTTCTGAAAGACTCAGCCTCTCTGGGATGCTCTTTTTCTATCCAATCATGGTACTGCCCTGTTGCCAATTAACCACCAGGTGTTTTTTTTTTAGCATTAAACAACTTTACCTTTTGTTGCCCCTGTCCCAACTTTTTTGGAACATGTTGTTGGCATCAAATTCAAAATAGGCATATTTTTTTTCAAAAACAATAAAGTTTCTCAGTTTCAACATTTGATTTTTTGTCTTTGTACTATTTTCAATGTAATATGCAGTTTAAATGATTTGCATATCATTGCATTTTGTTTTCATTTACATTTTGCACAGCGTCCCAACTATTGACTAGATTTAATATGATTTTACTTGGCAACATTCTTTTTTTACATGCACCCGTTGTCGTAATGAAACTAGTTGTTCTCAAACTTTGTGGAGAGTGTCACTGCCCTTATACAGGGACCTTGTCTTACCAGAAATGTCTGTTTTAATTTTCTCTGCAGCTATCATCGACTTGCTCAAACAAGAGATGTGCTGTACATATAACATTACAACTAGTGGATGTGGGCAAAATGTGGTTAAAATGGGGTAAAATGTAATTGGTGGGCACATATTTAATTCTAATAACATTTAATAACGCCTACCTTTTTTAAACAAGTACTGCTTTCTAGATATGGCCAAAACACATTTAATAAATTGACTAAATCAAAAATCACTAAGCTTTTGAGAGGAGTTAACATCACCTAGCATCAAAGCTAATGCTAGCTCTATTAGCATTGTTTTAGTTATATTTTTACTCCCTCAAGAGAAAATGTACATTTTGCTTGACTCTTCTCATGATTCTGATTCTGAGTAACTGTAGACATTTGTTTGTATGTGACAAGAAATCATCTAAGAAACAAATCAAGGGAGAACACATTTTTCCACTACAGCTCCTTTTCCAGCACTGGATCAGAGAATTTCTAATGATCCTGAAACTGGGATCATTCTTTTCTGTCCTAGAACCCAGGGGGTTGAACGAACTTCCACGGGTTGTCTGAGCAGCCCTCGCTGTCTCCATATGCCAACTGAAGACCCACCTCTTCATAAAGCATCATCTCTTTGTGAAACATTTAAATGAACACACTTAATCTAGCACTGTCTGGTAATGTCTTGCACTTATGCTATGTCTATGTATATCTTTCTTTCCAGGTATGAGCACTGACTGTTCTTTCAAGTAGCATCTTAGCTCAAGGGTACTTTGGCCTCTAACCTATTTGTTCTAGCTAGGAAACATTCTGTGGACGATGAACAGCAAAGCACTTTCATAGGTCACTCTGGATAAGGGTTCCCAATGCCTATGTGGAGTCTAATCCTATATCCTCGTCCTGATCTGACTTCCCTTGGTTTCCGGCAGAGGTAGGAACAAGTCACTAAGTTGCAAGTATCAAGTAAGTCTCAAGTCTTGACACTAGAGTCCTGAGTCAAGTCCCAAGACAAGACAGCCAAGTCTCGATTCAAGTCCTGAGTCAGTACAGGCGAGTCCTAATCCCAAATCTTAATCTTTAAACCCTAAACAAGTCACTCTGCATTCTTCAGCCACTTCCTTAAGGCCATTTTAATACTGAACACCAAAATGAGCTAATACTGCCTGTTAGTAGTGTGTGGCTGTATATTATTATTATTATTTTTTTTTTCACCCTTCCAAATAAAATACAAAATCCATGGCACACAGATAACCATGACTCTTTATTCACTTAGTTTTCCATATGGGCGCCTGACTGCTGCACCATTTAAAGTGAAACAGTAAATTTACCTGCAGAAGCTGTTAAAATCGTTCAAATAGAGAGAGCTCTGTTTGTTTTGCTACCATGAAGAAAATGGCCAGTTTGCCTAGTTGGTTCCTCCAGTAAAACTGGAGTTTAAGTGCTGAGTGAGGGCTTATTGATGCTTTGCTGGAATTAATGTATAACTACTCATTCACGCTTTAACCCTGAAGGTTGGAGGGCAGACTGCTGGTCACACAGTGACACAGACAACAGTTTCGCCTAGCTAGTAACTAATGAAAAGGCAAAGAGAAAGATTTAAGATGAACATCGTTAATTTGGAGACGAATAGACTTATTTGCTTTTATAAGTACTCAATTGGTTTCCTAATATGTTTAATCTGCAACAAGAAACACTAAAAAGTCACGAAGCTGAAGTCAGTTTCTCATTCGCCAGCTACTTGTTCGAGTATTCTTGTTCCACCTAAAATGGTGCAACAGTTAGCCATATAGTTAACTAGATTCTGGTGCCTCAGGCACCGTTTAAGGTGGGACGGGAAAGTTCGAATGAGAAGCTGACTTCAGCCTTGTAAAAAATCAAACGTTGAGAGACATTTTACATATACTAGGACATTAACACACACTGAGACATATTTACAGCCAAGATGGTGAACTGTCACTTCAGGAAAATGGACATGAAATGTTGTGGCTCCCAACATGGTTAGATTTTTGTTTAAACTTGACAAAATGGCTCTTCTTAACATTAAGGTTGCCCATCTCTGGTATGGGTATAGGTAGATATATGTGTGCCCAATCTTTTGTGAACTTAAATATATGTGAATAAGCACAGTAAATCTAGTACACAACTGAATTCAAATAAAAGAGACTTGCATGAACTCTGCCCAAAAGTCAGGACAGGCTTCGCACTGTAAATGTAAATGTAAATATAAATGAACAGTAGAGTGCCTTGAATATGCCACTGCTATCATAATAAGAGTCCTGTATATTTGTGCTGTTTCAAGAAGGTATCTTGATTTACTAGAATCACTAGATATCACTGAATGTTTTATTACTGAATTATTATTATTATTATAAATATTATTATTATTATTATTATTATTATTACCTTTACAAACTGATAATAGCAAACAAATCATCAAAATATGGGGCACTTGCATGACAAAAACCATGCAGCTGATAGCGGTCTTGTAAAACTGGGCTTGCCTAGTCTTGTTTCATATGTGCAATAACACAAAACATGCCACGAAACTGGAAGCTTTGGTGTTTTTAAATTTCTGATGGTTTGTTTAAATGGAAGAACTTGCCCCATTAGTTTCTGTTTTAGCTTCCTGTTTATGACTTACACAAACTCCAGCATGTCATCACACTGAAAACTGTGAAACAGTGAACTGAAAGCACATTTTCACTTTGGTTCTTATAAAAATTTAGTTATTTTTTTTCTTTTTTTTGTGAGCAAATATGTATTTTAATTAAAACAAGATCAAAAGCATGACAACAAATACAACAGACAAGACAGATTTCAAAAACAGAACAACCACCCATAATCTGTATAACTTTACAGGATGATGTAATTAATTGCATCTTGCAGTATGACATAAAAATGGGTTCCTCGTTGTTAGTGATGTCAATAACCCAAAGAGTTTGTCAGGTTGGCTTAAGGTGATTTCAGCACTTTTCAACTACTGCTTTTTCATTCTAGGTTCCATTTTTATATCCCTATATTATTACTCATATTGAAACATAATGGCCAGTATTTTTTAACATTAAACCTTTGTTTATGTACGAGCACAAAATAATCTTTAGGGTGAGTGAGAAGCCTTCAGCCTGAAATGAGTCTCAATGAATTCAATGTATTTCATGATTGGTCTTTTCATATTAGTCCTGGGAGAGAAAATGTCATTGATACATTTGAAGGACACATAAGTAACAGCTGACCAAGTGACTGAAAGTTCTGATCAGAGTTTGACTAACAATGTCATTAAATACCTCAGCTAAGTTTGAATTTACCACAAACATAGATGTGTCTGAAACTGTACCTTATTCACTCTACAGTGCCCTATTTTGGGGTTTTGCGATTTTATTGCCGTCCAAAAACAGCAGAAGATCCAGTGCATTCAAACAATCTCACAATGTACATTGATCATAAGCTTACATTACTTATTGTGGTGCATTGTGGGATATGAGGATAGGGGATACCCATAATGCACTGTGTTGTTTGGTTTGAAGATTCACACACAACTTCTCTGAGTAGAATACCAAGCCCAGCTACAATGGTACATTGTACACTCCACAGACCTCTCTTCAGACATGTAACAAATGTAAGTAAGCTCTTTTCATGTGTGCAGTCTAACTCAGTGGTTATATTGGACTGATGGAATGACATTGTCTGAAATCATTCACTACCATAACAAATCCTGTTCCCTATAATAGTGTTCTATGTAGTGATCCAGATTTTCGAATGTAGGGTATAGTGACTATTTCAGACACAGCATGTGACAAAATAATAAAGTCAGGCTCCAGTTAACACTTTGCAGACAACAAAGATAGAGGTGCACAAATCATGAATGTCTGATTCTGATTTATTTACAGAAAAATTGGGTGAAGGCCAAAAGTAAAGCAGGAAACAACTGGCTGTTTAGCACAGTGAGTCATGCATGAAATATACAATTACAACACAGATTGGCCAAAATAAAAATAATGAATTGCCTAATTACAGACTAGATGTTTTGAGAAAACATCCGATTGTGCATCCTTGTTCAAAGCTGTGATGAGCTGGAACTCAGAGCTGGAGACCAGTTTCACGCTGGGACAACATGAGTGATCTACTGCCTTAACCCCTTTCTTTTAACCTAATCAAGCAGGACGATTTTAACCTAATCAAGCAGGAAGATCACCATTTTGCTCTTGCAGAATCAAGTGGATCTATAAATGTCTACTATTAAATAGTGATATAACACGTCTACTACAGTGCGTCTGAAATTTCAGGGTGCAGTGGATTTTGCTTCATCACCTAAAATCCAGTGGTGAACTTTAATTATTTGCACTAGGCCTTCAGTTCAGGCCATATCTAGGACTTCCAGAAGGCTCAGAGTGATGTTTTTCCTCACAAAACTGGATCCACCCATTGGAAATCAAAATGTGATTGCTTGATTGCACTGTCAGTTCCTAATTACACTGTAAAAAAATCTGTTGAGAGAATTCAAAATATCAAGGCAGCATGATGCATTTCAGAGGTTTCTCAACTGCTACATTTGTAGTCATCATTACTAAGGTTAATTCATTTAACCAACTTAGATGTTTTTACCCATCCAACATTAGGCTGTACATTTATGGCATTTAGTAGACACTCATTTTGTAAAAACTTAAAGTCTAATAATGTTACAGAGGTAACTAATGTCAGGAGTCGTGCTTTAGGTGCTTTCCGGACAGGGGATTTAAGCCGCGGTCTCCCGGGAGGAGGGTGGTATTGTTACCCACTACACTATACCAACTGTAAATGCAAGACTTGTGATGCTACTGTTGTCATTTCAGTTGAACACACACCATGTCTCAACAAGTATTAGATAAATAATCAAAGAGTTTTGGTACTTTTTAGAACTTGCTTGTGTATGCTATTCATCACACCTCCTAGCAGTGCAAAGTATTTATTAAATGCTTGTTGAGACACAGTGTTCAGTTAAAATGGCAATGGTAATATTACCCTTATGGTTCTTAGACTATGGTTTGTATAGCATAGCGGCTAGCACCTCCTCCTCCACTCAGTAAACTGAGGTTTGATTTCCTCACCCAGGAAAGCGCATCACGCTCTAGCATCCCTGGGTAAGACTCCTAATGGTACATTAGCTTACCTTGGTAATGTGATCAGATTACAAGTTAAAGTGGGTAAATGTTTCTGCCCTGGGGTTTCCCCACTGCTAAAAGCCATCGCTTGTATAAGTGGTGAAGGAAGATATTGCAGCATCATGGAACACTGTGGTCACTATGTATTAGACAACAGTTTTCAGCTAACACCATGATGCCCACACCTAGACTTGTTTATTCAAGACTGACGCAATAAAACAAAACCTACTCAATGCCAGTTTATTGCTTGTCTGAAGTATTTTATTGTCACAAAACTGTGGTGAGTAAGTGGGAAGAGGAATAATCACTTAAATGCATGGCTTGTCATCTTTCACCATTGTAATGAACATTGTGAAGAACTTAGTGAGACCTTCTTGCCCTAACCATGCTAACAATACTGTGGCTACCCTGTGGCCACTTTATTCACCAAGTCAGCTCTGATAAATTTTTCTTGCTCATGATTACTGTGTGTATGGAGAGAAAGAGAGGCAATTTGTGAGCTCCTGTTTATTAGAGGCAGGTAGTGGGATGGTTCCTGCTAAAGATAGAACAGAACGTACAAGGTTTATATCATTTGCGTACATGTTCGCCTTGTTGGTTATTCTAAAACTTTCTTTGTAGATGTACTGAAAAATATCTTTCCTGATTTAACAGTATCACTTGTCATTATGCAATATGCTAGTTCACATAAGTAACAGTTATACCATGAAATATTTACAGTAAATATTTAAATTACAATCTTTTTTCAAACAATCCAGTTGCAGTTACATTTAACTGGACATTCATAGTGCAACAATTCTGCACAGCAGGTATACCATTTCCCCCATATAGTGGCTTTACATCTAGAACAACTAGTTAACTAGCCAGTTTAACTGCATTTTGTATTGTTTAGGTTTTTTTTCTCTTTGTGCTGGATCTTTTAGATGTTCAGGAGGACGACATTTGATTTTAAATCCCAAAAACTGTAAAAACACTCAAATGGATTCCCGTAGAAACAGGCACAATAAGCGGTAAGCTCTCGAGTACATGTTAATGCTCTTCTGCTGCAGTTTGGAACAATCAGGACTTCTCTGTTCTGTTTTTAGGGGTTAGTGTACTTTAAAACTACATTACAGGAGCTTGAAGGGGAAATACAAAAGCATCAGTAAACTTCCTGTCATATATGATGTCATATTTAGCTTTTTTGCTAGGGACCCTAGATAAAAGAAACAAGTCTCAGTGGGAGGGGTGGACAATAATATTTCATCATTATTGTAATACACTGCATCATGATACACTTCTCTGATCATACTGTGAATGTCATCAGGATTTAAAGAACACTGACCAACAGCATGGTTCAATACAAAGACAACAAAATCAGTTTTATTTTTATTAGATTTAGTGCAGTACAGTATGTGAAACATTAAAATAAAGAGCATTGTAGCTAGTTTTGACAGCATATTTAAAAACGTGGCACTATAGGTACTTTTTATGTCTGTCCCCACTTATCACACCTCAGAAAAATGATTATGACCCCTATCATGTCAAAATTAGGTAAAGTCTGCAGAGACACATTTCACTGCCTACTTAATACCTATTTTCTATGAATCATGTCCAGAATTAACAATGCTTATGTTTTCCTCATTTGATAATTATGCAATTGTAATGCAGTGTTGGACAGTGTACCATTAGATGTAGATCTATAATAAACAAATGGGGTTCGCCTATAATTGGTCAACTAAAAGAAATTACAGTAGTCAAATAACTTACAGGCTTCCTCAGGCCCCATAAAAATATGATGCGTGAGGGCTGAATGAGAAGCAAACGAAAGACGCATGAATGAATTAATAATATTAAAGAAGCTCTGTAATCTATCCAGCGTATTTTGTGAACAACTGGTTTACAGGACCACCATTTACGAGTGTCATCAAAGTCTACTGGTGAAATAAGAAACAAAAACCCTCGAAACGCGGCGAACCCAACACCTTTTTTCTAGTCCATGATGATAAACTTAACAGGGTTCACTTGGTAAAGCAACGCTGACGTCAACAACCTATCTTGATCTAGAAAAAAAGTGGAGGGGAAAAAAGAGCGAGGAAATTGATTGACGGCCCGGCGGACCAATCAGAACCTCTGTAGTAGCGGCTCTTTAAAGAGTCTACTAATAGACAGTGAATGAGGGCGGGCGAGGCACTGGGCGTCGAGGAGAAGTTAGGTTGACAAAAAATGGTAAGCAGCAGAAGGTTACGAGTTAAACAAAAATTGGATTATTTGATCATCTGACTGGATTTACACGTCGGGGCGAAGGTACACGGCGAGTGTTGAAACAGCGGGAGGACCGACGGCGGTTTAGGAGTCCACCGTCTTCTGTTTTTGATGCTCGCGAAGGGAGAGCGAGGCAGAGTGAGTGAGCGAGCGAGCAAGTGAGTGAGCGAGATAGAGCGAGAGGGAGAGAGAGAGAGAGGTCGTCGGGCTGGCGATGCTGGTGACGGTGAGAGCTGCAGCGGCGTGTTGCTAACTTACCGAGTTCAAGAAATCACAAGTTGGACACACACTCAGGCATACGCGGGAGGAGAAGGGGCTGTTTTGCTAGCTGGCTAAGTAACGTATCCACACAGGAGCGCACGGCTGATGTAACTGAAGCTGACAGAGAAACCGACAGCCAGCAGCACGAGTCTCTGTTTTTAGCTGTTGGTGTTTTCAGCGTTGCTTCGTCGAGTGGAGTAACCAGAAGTGATAGAGAGCAGGAACGTAAGCCACTATTAATAAAGTAATGTACTGTTCATAATATCACTCCTCTCCAGCCGCGTTAGACGCGTGTTGAACCGAATGTCGCAGAAGGGTGTAGAAGAGCCTCCGTTAAATTCGACAACTTTAATCACAATTTAACTTGCATCAGAATGTGTGTTTCCGTGCTGTAGTTCAGTTCGGTGGACTTTGAGTGGATTGGAGCGAATGTCCACTTGAGGTGTCCTGCTGCTACTACTACCACTACTACTAATACTACTGCTACTGCTATTACTACAGCTTTGACTCTTGCTACGATGCTACAATGGGATTGTGTTGAGCATCGTGACCCCCAGAGCAGATGGAAATGCATTGGAAGTGTGCCTGCCTGGCCAAAGCTGTTGATTAGCTCAAACAAAATAACGAAGAGCTCGGCCTCTGGGTAAAGCCTGCATGCAGATCGCTGCTTGACGCGCTGTATTTTGAGCCGTATTATTACAGCCAGTGTTGGACTGCTGCACTAACTTTTAGACCCTTAACTGGACTTTCCGTGCTGTCTCCAGTGTCCAAGTATGCACAGATAATAATAAAAAGAAAAAAGTTTGTAAGACAGTTTTTGAAGCATCCCCAGTTTCCCTTCTGGTCTCGCCGATGTAGTCTCCCCTATACGCTCTGTGAAAACACATATAAAGTTACGCTTTAAGAGAGAGGGTGAAATAAGGAAGCCGGTGGAAAAAATGGCCAGTGAATGCACATATAACCCGCAGTGTACCGGCGATGACACTTTCTGTAATGCCAGACACACCGCGGGTTACCTCAATGGCGTCAGCACCGCCAAAAGCTGCTCTTCTTCCTCGTCATCTCCTTCCTCATCCTCTTCGCCCTTCTTCGAGACCATCGGCGGCGCCTTGTACCGTAAAAAGTTGGAGAAGGGCTGCGTGCAGTACCGCGAGGTGCTGGCTGAGGACAAGAGGCTCAAGTCCATAGAAGCCTTTCACTACTCCAAAACGCCTGGGAAGCCGCACCACACCCTGGAGGACACGTACAGATTGGTAGCTGAGCACTACTGGTGGGAAGGTAAACTATTTTGACATCATTTCTAAA
>JAILXH010284777.1:2207-16629 GCA_023558415.1 Piaractus mesopotamicus | reverse complement strand
ACTCTGACAGGAGAATAAAAAGGCAGTGCGTTTGCTAATGTGGAGACTGAAGTTTTTAAAGTCAGCTACTGGCATGTCCACTTGCACAACTTTTGTCAGCCTCCATCGTCATGTGTGCGATATTTGATATCTAACAAAACGCGCGATGTCATACTCTCCTGTGCACCACAGAGCAGTCAGGTTTCTGTTATGTTGGTCAAGAAGATGTAGGTGAAGAAAAGAGCTGGCCCATTTTCCCAACATTACAAACTGTTAACATCTTAATTGGTCAAATATGTCTTTCCAGTGTGATGAAGTGACTTTTCCTTTCAGTTTGTTTCACTGCCTCCACAATACAATCCAAAAACAACTGCTGTCTTCTTCAGTCTCTCTTGAGGTAACATTGGGAACGTAGGATAGCCAGGCAACAGAACAGACTAATAATAAAGATACGTGCAGGTGTGCCTAAGCTCTTCAGCACCTTGAACAGTGTAATCTGAGTCTAATCAAAGTGTTTTACAGTTGTGCAGACAACAGATATTGGCTCACTCTATGGTCACTCTGGTATTGTTAAATCACTTAAAATTTATTTTTTGTATGTTTATTATTAACTTGTGTGTTGTCATCATTTGTGTTTAGGTGATGTTTGTTGATCAACAGTACTGTTGTTCTTTTCAGGAATGTATTTTCAGGTCAGAGACTTTGTTCTGGGCTGTGAGGAATGCCATCTAAGGCAGATCGAAAGAGCAGAGGTAAAATATTGACTTTTGACACTACTAACTGCTTCGGTTCAGATTAAACACTTTTTGACATTCTTTTTTCTTTGTCTTCTCCTCGTAGTGCTCAGAAGAGAGAAACATCTCAAGAGTGGTGAAATCGCATAGCCATGAGGTTCTGAGCAAGCTCAACAACCAACGGGAGGCAGGGCTGTTCTGTGACATCACGCTGAAAACAGGCAATGGCCGTTCGTTTATTGCCCATAAGGCAGTCTTGGCGGCTGTAAGCGAGTATTTCCAGGAGTTATTTACTGAAATGGACGCCATTGACCCTCAGCCTCATGTCGACCTCACAGGCAAGCAGTTTTTAAACAACTTTCTATTGATTTTTAAGCAGTTTCATTTAATGTTTTGCATGTAGTTTTAATAAGCCCATAGGAAATCTGATTTTGGTACATTTTCACAGTGGAATATGAATTTAGATAGCCTGATTGTTTGCATGCACCAGACATGAAAAAACAAGGTAGTAACCTGCGCCATCTCTCCGGACTTATTTAAATATCTAGATCAGGGCATCTAATTCAGGTCCTAGAGGGCCATAGCACTGCAGATTGTCATTTCAGTGTATTTATTAGCTGACCAGTTGAATCAGCCCTGTTAAATCAGGGAAAATACAGACTCCGGTCCTGGAGGGAAGTAAATTAAGTTCATCTTCGAAACACATGTTTGAAATGCAAAAGTAGAAGCTCATGTTTGAAACATTTTCTCTTTCCCAGAAATTCATTGTAGTGTCCAAGCAACATAGTCACCTGGAAATCAAGGCTTTTACATATACTGACAGTGTATATTTATTGTAAGTGTTTGCAGACAAATACGTTTTTTGTTTATGCATTAATTATGCATTATTCATTTATGCTGTGTAGGTTTCAGTGAGAAGAGCTTACTTGCTTTGCTTGAATTCTCCTATACTTCCACACTGACTCTGCCTTTGGACACTCTGACGGAAGTAGCTGCAATGGCCCGCCACCTCCGCATGTGGCATGCTCTGGAAGCTTGTTCTGCCATCCAGAGGGAGCAGGAGGCTGGCCAGCAATACTCTAAACTGAATCCTATAGGAGCACTCGCAGAAATGCCTGCGCTTTCCTCTGGTAATAGCTGGAAAGACCAGTGCTCTCCTTTAGGAAGGACAGCAGGATTGAAGAGGAAGCGAGAGAACGAACAAGGGGGAGTCTCTGGGTATTCCTGGAATAGCCCCGTACAGAGCAGAGTACACACTCTGGAGGGGACAGATGAATCTGACAGAGAGGGTTGTGATCGACCATTATCCACTCAGTACCAAAGCCAGGCTCTTTCCAGCCTACAGGCAAAGGATGAAAGCTTACCGTGCAGCCCAACACGCAGGATGAAACTCATGGACTTCAAATCTCCATCCAGTAAGAGGAAACTGTCCCCTCGCCCTTCATCGGTCATCTCAACTTCTCCCTCCACTTCCACTCGATCCTCATCTCCGTCCCGCCGTTTGCTTCGCTCCTCCCCAGGAGCTGCACTTGCCCTACGTAGACTCCTGCCCAAAATCGATCTCTCTTCCAAGAGGAAGAGAAAGTCTTCATCTTATCACCGGATATACAGAGCAAAGTCTGATTTCTCCTTGCCACAGTCTCAGTCTCGGGTGGCCCCAGTAACACCTGTAAAGGTGAAGCAGGAGTCAGCGCAGGCCGAAGTGTGCAGTGTAGTCCCGCAGGATGAAGTGCACAGTCCTCGTGCTCAGGAGAAGTATCGGCTTCTTAGTTTCCTTGGCTTACAGAGGAAGTCACTGGTGCCTGGCCCAGAGGAGCTGTCAGGCTGGGGGCAGAAGAAACGGCTCAGAAAATTGAAAGTGAGTGATTACTCACTAACGGCCAGGCGCAAACCCCGTGCACAAGGTGTTGGGGGCTATGGAAGAGGTCTGGGAGAATTTGTCGGGGTTAGCTCCTCCCTATCCCTCTGTGACATGACTAGAATGGATCTTCTAAAGAAAGTGATGAAAGTGGAGTCCCAGGAACCCCTTCTGGAGAAGAGGTCAAAAAGGAAGAGAGATGCAGTTGGACCGACTGAGCCTTTGAGTGTTAGGGCTACACGCAGCCAGTCACTGTTGCAGACAGACTCCAGGGGAACTCCTTGTGATCGTCCACTGAGATCATCCACTACTGGTGGTCCAAGCAAACCACCAGCTCGACCCGCAGCCAGAGAAAAGGTCGCAGTAAGAGGAGCCCATACCACTCAAAAGAAAGGGACACTAAAGACAAAACAGGAGCCGGCTGCATACGCTGTTTCGCAGCCTGCCTACGGGGGGCAAACGGTGACTCTTCCCAGAGCCAAAAAATCAGCCACAAAGGCTGGTCCGCCAGTTGATCGTCCATTAAGAATCACAACAACGGAGTCAAAGCGCATTTTGCGCTACAATATTGGACGTACTACAACAGACAAACGCAAAGGTGCAAGACTCAACAAGTCTGTCAAAGAAAAGCCAAAACACAACTGTACCCATGTAACAGCCAGGTTACAACCAGAGCGAATTAAAGTGGGTAGAGGAGACCGGGTCCACGAGAACAGAAAGAACATGACGCGAGGAAAGAGGATAGAGGAAAAAGCTGAAGTTCTTCAGGGTGCCAGATGCTGGGATGCTTCCAGTACCAATCACCAGCACTACCACAACAATCCTTTGTATAAGGCCATCAAAGAAGAGCCAGCAGATCCTCTACCCCTCTCCCAGCCCTTCCCAACTACTGATGTCTCTGATCTGGGTAAACGTCAGAGCAAACCTCCTGTCAAACTATTAGACCAGGGCTTTCTCTTTGGGCTTTGCCGTCCACCAAGTGGACTTAAGAGGGAGGAGGACAGTGTGGACATTTGCTTGACTCGCTCCTTCTCCCACAACAGTGCTTCTCATAGCAATACGTCATCTGCCATTGTTGGAAAAGATCGGATTAGAGCAAGGATCATGCCAGACAGGACTGGTCTAGATGGCCCTCACTGGGCTGGGCTTGGCAACAGGTCAACTCCCTTTTCTCAAAGGATGCTTGTCCGAGTGAAGAAGGAAGAGAAAGAGGCAAGGGTGTCGCAGCGGTCAAAAGCCAACAAAAGTTCCACACAGCACAAAGTGAGCAAAAGGAGCTGCAAGGTTAAAAGAGAACCACCGAAGACAAAGGTATAACAGAGATTGTGTACATTCAGACTTCCTCGACCATTTTAACATACTTGGGTTTAAAGGTGCATTCTGACCTACAAGTTTAATATGTTATTGTCATTTTATGCAGTATTCTGTAGCCTAGCATTATATCCCTCAGCATCATCGGTTTGACAGAATTCACAATTTTACACCATTTTTTTTCTCACTGCAATATCCGGCATGCATTAACAAGACATTATACAATCATTGGGAATATTTTTTGTGTCAGCTAATCTTGGCTCCTAGCCTTGCCGCAGATCTATAGACTAATGAACAGTAGTGTAACTCTTACCTCAGTCAAATAGACAACACAGATATTCTCTCTTTATTCAGCACAAAATTGAGTTTTCTCCCCTTGTTAGTCAGAGAAAAGAAACTAACCTGATGTAAGGTATCTAGAAAGCCAGGTAGCTGAAATGCTGTCTTTTAGCTTTTAGTCGTTTCTTTCACTTGAGTAATTAGTTCTCTCAGTAGCAGTGATGGTGTGCGAACAGCTACTACAGTTACATGGCAGAAGTAAGATATTTAGCTTTATAGTGGTAGAAAAGAAAACCCGACCCCAATCGGAAGGGTGTTTTCATAGTCTTAAAATTTCAGTATCACAATCTAGAGTCTACTGCAGCATGACTGTGGGAGGCAAATAGACTAGGTTTTGGCTGAAGAGTCCCTGTGACTTTGCAGAACTCCCAGTTTCTACATGATGCTTTACTAAGTGCTTTGATCTCATGAATGAAAGGTTTTGATTAATTATATACATATTTTTTCTCTTTACAGAATGTGAACAAGTTGTATCCTATGAGCAGCCGGCGAACCGTTATGTTGGAGTCTATCCGACGGGCTCGCCTGAAACAGCTGAAGGGTGCCCACAGTCAGTCCTCTGGTGGGGTGCACACATGCCTGCAGTGTAGAGCATCTTACAGGGACTGTGATGCCCTCATCATGCACCGAATGAGGCACATTGAAGGGAAACACTGGCCATGCCCTGTAAGAGCAAACCCTATTCTGGAGTTGTATTATCATTTTTGCTGTTCTTGTTTTTGTGCCAAAAGTAACAGAACACATGGTTATTATTGTTAGCAGCAAAGTACCAACCTACCTTTTCATTTTCATTCTGACAGTTGTGCAGCAAGACGTTCTTCAGACAGAAAAATGTGAGGAGTCACATAAGAACACACAATCCGAAACTCTACAAATGCCGCCAGTGTATTGCTGCCTCTTGAGGTAACGTGCATACACAGAAATGCTAACTACATTTCTGCAGGTGTTCAGAATATCAGTGGAGAACTGTGACTATTAGAGCTAGGCCTACAATTCGAACCATATATGTCAAAGCTCAATAAGAACGTGAGAAAATAACAGCGAACCGCATGGACACTTTTTGTTCATTTTTGATTGAACACTTGATTTATTTGATCCTTCTAAAAGACGTTCTATGTTTTACTCGAAGCGTGTGACATGCATATTAGCACGTTTTACCTTGTACCAGTTTCACAGTGACTCTTTCAGTACAGAGTCCTGGTACAGAACTGCCACCACTGTTGTGCATTTGTAGCAACCCTGGTATTCACAGTCAGTGACGTATCTAGAGTTTCAGAATTCCTAGAGTGATGTTTTTTGCACAAGATTCGTCCTGCCTACAGGAAATCAAAAGACTGATTCCTCTGTCACTTTGGAATTATATTAGTTAATCTGCTAGGATCCTAAGTCCTAGGAGAGCTCACTTAGCTATAGCTACCTAGATACCACAGAGAAAAACATCTCCTGACTTGCCAGTTTTCTGCTCGATGTTTGAAGAATTAAATCCTTTTGTTTCCATCCAGACCTTGCACAAGTGGTACTGTAATACTTGCAGAGTTCAAACACAAGCATGATTCTGTTGAATAAAAAATTGCCAAAAAATTTTACAGAAATTTTGTAGTTCCCAGAATACGCCTTCTCTGAATATTTGTAAAGCCCTAAGGGTTCCCCTCCGCAGAATATGGCACAGACTGAGCTACAGAAATATCTTTCAGGCCAATTTATAAGCTATACTGATGTTGGTTAATTATGCTGTCTTCATAGGTGGAGAACATTGGGAAGAAGCAGCGAAGAGGAAGGTTGTCCTTCTTGAAACCTGACAACTGTAAATACCAAGAATCCGTCACATGAAAAAGAGGTTCAGTTAATAGTTGTAATTATGGTTATTGGTATTGTGTGATTTTCCGTACAGTAATCGTAACTGTTATTTAAATAACCAAACTAAAGATGAGTTGCAGTTGCTACAGATGGGAAACTTGAACCAGTGATGTTTCTCTCAGGGGGTGAAGCCTGTTGGTCATGGTGATATTTGTAAATGAGGATTGTGTAGAATGCTTTAAAATGATTACTACTATTGTAATTACTGCAATTATAATATTGTTATTATTATTATTACAGTTATTTTTTATAAATAGCGTAATCTTGAGTGCACTTAAAAAAGGTAGCTTTGTTTTTAAACCTAAGAATACTTGTTGAGTGATCAGGTGAGATGGACTGGGATGTACTTGAATGATTGCTGAGGTGGACCTTGTGATCTACCTGTTATTCGTGGTGATTTGATAATGTATTAGAAAATAGAGAAGACAGAAATTAGAGGCACTGAATCATTTTCCAAGTGAAGAGGGATGGTTAGGAGAAATAAAGTAAGATTTACTGTCAACCAGGAAATTGATGATTGTGGATAAAAATGCCATGCTTTGCATATTTGTGTTCTTAGAACAATAAGATCTCTGCTGATAGGCAGGTCTCTTGTGATGCATTTTTTTTTTCTTGTCATTATTCAAACTAAAAGTAGTTACTGTCTGGATTTTAAAATAAGGGAATCTCTACAGGCCTGAATGTGACTTTTCAAAATGACAAAAGTTTTCCGTAAATTGCTGTTTTTGAAATTTGTTTTTAAGGTAGTCAGAAACCGTTTTTAAGATACCAGAAACGTCCTTTTCAGACTCAGCTTTTTTAGATTCCAAGCTTCCACAGGATACAATGGAGCAGTTATTTGAAGTTTCAAATGTGATTTTTTTTTTTTTAAAAGTCTGAAACCACAGATGAATTCAAACTGTAAAAAGACCAATATCAATATGAATAAATTTTACATTTTACTCTGTGATTGCCTGATATATTGTCATACCACTGAATCATGTGATTGCACATTGGCACACTATTCTCAGTAACCAAAGTTCAGATGTCCCATAACTGGCACCAAACTACCATCATATAATGTGTATATAAACAAATGAACAAATAGAGCAATTAAACAGGCCTGCATTACTAACTGCCGTACAGTGGAGCAGGCTGGAGGAAACAGGAAGAGGAGTGGGTAGAGATAGAAGAACAAGTTGTCTCTCAAGGACAGTCGATGTCCCTGCTCAGTACATGGCTAGTGTTATTTTCTACCATCCTGATCAGAGTTCCACACTTGAATAACCATGTAACTAATTTTCTCATTTTCTGAGACTCGCATCATTCTCAGTTCACCTCCACTTCATCCTCCACACTGCATAACATTCACATTGCTGTTGTTCACAGAAATGAATTAGAGCAACTCATTAATGCTACAGAGGGGTTCTTTACAGCATGAAAAGATGTGGTGTATAGATGGAGAAGTGGTGATGGAGGAGAAACGTAGTGAACACACCTTAGCTGCCTCGCAAATTTCTTTCTTTTCTGTACTTTTAAAATGGCTGAAGGATATATTTTGAGGGGATGAGATATGAGATAATTCACTGAATAAGGAAATGGAAAGTCAAAGGAAGAAACAAAGTTTCCAACACAGATGGATACAGAGTACCTACAGTGGTGCTAGAAAATTTGTGTGGATTTCTGCATACAGTGGACCTTAAAGTCTGATCGGATCATCGTCTTAGTACAGATAACACACAAATACATATGTTTTTATTTATTTATTAAGTGTCCTGTGGTCGGACAAATCAACATTTAAAATTCTTTTTGGAAATCATGGACACTGTGTCCTCCGGGCCAAAGACCATCAGGCTTGTTATCAGTGCACAGTTCAAAAGCCAGCATCCGTGATGGTATAGGGGTTCACGAGTGCACATGGCATGTGTGACGTGCACATCTGTGAAGGCACCATTAATGATGAACGATATGTACATGTTTTGGCAACATATGCTGCCATTCAGATGATGTCTTTTTCAGGGAAGGCCTTGTTTATTTCAGCAAGACAATGTCAAACCACATTCTGCATGTATTACAACAGCATTGCTCCATATTAAAAGAGTCCGGGTGCTAAACTGGCCCGTCTGCAGACCAGAACTGTCACCCATTGGAAACATTTGGCACATTATGAAATGAAAAATACGACAAAGGAGACCCTGAACTGTTGAGCAGCTGAAATCCTATATCAAACAAGAATGTAAAAACATTTCACTTTCAACACTATAGTAGCTGGCCTCATCAGTTCCCAAACACTTACAGAGTTTTGTTAAAAGAAGAGGTGATGAAAAACAGCAGTAAACATGACCCCATCCCAACTTTTTTTGGAATGTGTTGTTGGTATCAAATTTAAAATGGTCATAGATTTTTCAAAAAACAATAAAATTTCTCAGTTTCAACATTTGAAATGTTGTCTTTGTAGTATTGTCCTTTAAAAATATGGTTTACACGATTTGCATATCATTGCATTCTATTTTTATTTACATTCTGCACAGTGTCCCAACTTTTCTGGAAATGGGGTTGTAAATTTTTTTATTTTTATTTTTTTACTGTAGGACTGCATTTTAAACAATATGGCGTCAGGCAGTTCAATCAACTGGATGACAGTCAGGTGTCACTTTGGGTGACAACGCCCTATTTATAAAACATCTTTCTGAGTCTTCATTATGAAAGTCTTCACCATACACATTTGTGAGTGCATGCCATGCCTATGTCAAAAGAGATTTCTGAGGACCTTAGAAAAAGGGTTATCATGCTCATAAGGACAGAAGAGGTTCCAAATCTCCAAGGAGTTTGGACTTCATCCACTGAAAGGCAGAACAAGTGGAGAAAATATTTACCATGTTACCCTTCCTAGGAAAATCTCTGCAAGAACAAGGCATACAATGTTCCAGGAAATCACAAAGAACCCCAGGGTAACGTCTAAGGCAATTACTTATGGTGTCCTGAAGTGATAAAATATTTCTAAAAGAGGGTTTAAATTACTGTATGGATCAATAAATAAAGATAACACCCATATCATGGAAAAAAAAAAATTGTCATTGCTTTTTTAAAGGTGCACTAAAAAACTGTTTCAACTCAGCAGCAAAACAAATACACCCCTCCCTCCAGTGCTCCTTCAGAAGCTTGTAGGGCAGTTCTGAGGAACTGTGCTGAAGCCTGTTGAGAAGAAACATGTCTCTTCTAAGTTTCTGTGGTGCATGTTGGAGACACCAAGCTGTCCTTTAACTGAACTATGAAGTTAGTGTTTGCCCTGTGTTATCTGTGATGTGCTTTGCACTTATTTTGTATAAAGACCATTCTACCAACTGGTTCAATGACTTTTTAGATCAAATCAAATTTAGATCATTCTGAGCATGACTCAAAATGCTAGCCAGTACATGACCAGGAAACACAGCACAAAAAAACATTACTTAATTACAGAAATGTTTCAGTAATGATAATTCTGAAAAGTTACATACTGGTTTTCAGAATTTGGGACACATTCACTTTCGAACAAACCACATGGCCATGAGTGACAGGGATGCAATTTCACTTCCTGCTCTAAAATGCAGGGTGTGGTGAAAATACGGCTCTGCCTGTGGACTAAAACACTTTGTGTTTTGGTAGTGAAATGAAAATGTAAAACAGCAATTTTGAATAATAATTTTTATTTAGAAATGATATAATTACTTCAACTTCACTTTCAAAGAAATAAACAATCTTAAATAGAATGTTTTTTCACAGTTGATAGTACCCAATAAATGATAATTTTGCTTATATTTAGTTTATTACTATCTCAGTTAACACCTTGTGCTTAAATAGATAACACAATCCTTGTAAATATCTAAGGTCTGAATACTTAGTTGTTTTTATTATTATTATTTTTTGTGTGAGACGGTTTGAACTTATTCGGTAGAATGATCCAGAAACTCTTTGTCTACATAGAGCAACTGAATAAAATGAAAGGTTTTTGTTTGGATCTTGAAGTATCCACTTGATTTCTCAACATTTTTATATTAGACGTTATTACGTTATGAAGAAAGTGCCAAGGTCTGTTGCAAGTGAATGAGGTTAAGTCACTTTTGATTAAAGTTTTATGAACAAAAACATTTAAAGTCAGCTCACTCATTTATTTAGAACATTAACACCATGCCTGTCCACACGTTCCTTCAACAGCTCTTAAAACAACACATCAGAAAAAAAGCTCATTCTACACAGCAATAAAGTAAGGAACGCATCCAAGTTATCCTTCACAACACAAACACACATGCACTAGCAGTGCAGTAAAATGCCCCCTAAAGAGGGGAGTACATGATGCACACATTCACAACACACAGTGATTCCTTGTACATGGACATTCAAATATACATGAAATACTGTGTGCTCGCCAGTGAGAGATTGCTGATTACCTTAAAACAATAAATAAAGTTCACTTTTGAAGCCATTTCCCTTTCAGGCCTGTGATGAGGTCTTTCTAGCAAATTGTTATTGTCTACAGAAACATGATGAAAATCACTCTAAATGGAAAAGCTAAAGGGATTGCTCTTCAAATAAGAGCATGCCTATCTGGCCTTTTTCTTCTGCATTCATAAATGCTGATCATTGCTGATCACTGACTGTCCTAAACTCAAATGCATCCCTCTGTCTGCCACTGATAGAAAGGAGCAATATAACATGGAACAATATAAAATGAAGACTTTAAAAAAATGAGGATTGACTCTTCTTTGTGTATGTAAACTGGAAATTAAACATGAAGTTATATGCATAAGCAGAGCAGATGTGTGAAGGACGCTGATGTGCTCTCAGAGGCGAGAGGTGTTGCGAGGTGACTGGTCGGGGACGTCTTGTTTGCTGTTGCAGCGGGTATGATAGCTCTCCTCGGGCAGGGCATACGTGGCCAGTGCCTGCTTGAACTCTCCCAGTGGACAGTAAACATCACTACAGCCAGGAATCTTCTGATCCTGTAGAGACGCACCAACACAGATTCAGAAGACCAGTCACTGAATGAATGCATTTTGCATGCACACTGCACTGAAGCTGACTGATTTTCTGACTTAACTATTATTATTTATTGCTGGGTAATTAAGCCAAAATAAACATTTTTTGAAAGTTTATTCAACGGTAAAAAAGTAATAGTAATGGCAATATTTTCTGTTAAATTCATACATAAAATGCATTTTCCTGCTCTTCCTAGATGAAAAAAGAGTAATCAGCAAAAACAAGCAGCAAGCATGACAAAACAACAAATTCACTACTGTCCAATGTGCAAAATAAAAACAACAATACAGTTATAACTACTTCTAGCACAACTGCAACCTAGTGATGCATAACTTTCTAGAATCAACTCCGACTCTTGACTCTTGCTTCTGAAATGCATCTCCTCCTCAACTCCTCTCTATTTTAAGACAAGACTGCCAGAGCCAGGGATAAATGGGATGTAGCAGAGACTTAACCGTCCTAAACATAGTTTGTCCAATTTTTTGAGTAGCTACAGATAGCGATATGATGAAAATGCATAGAATACACCTATAACCATAGTGCACACATATCAGGTAGCTTAACAAGGGATTACTGCGCAATAATGCTTCAACATGTCCTGAGGTACCAGAATGTAACTGATGCACCATTTAAGGTGGAATAGGAAAATTCAAACCAGCAAATAAGAAGCTGACTTCAGCTTTGTGCGTTTTAGGCTATCTAAATATCCTATCTACAGTTTAATTTCAGGAGCTATGTGTAAATATGTACTACGGGAGGACATTTTGACAAGGTAGCACAATTTGGCAGAACACCGGCAAGCTAAGAAGGTGAGCCACATGTTCTGTGGTGAGTGTAGCTCTTAATAGTCATTGAGCCGTATATTAACTGTATTAATCGTGTATTTCACTTTTACACCACTGTCGTAAATATAAATGCGCTTTGAGCCCTCCTCCTGCACATGTGCATTTGTTGACAAGCTGACAGATACAGAACCCGACACCCTTTCTCATGCATGCATGTCATGCAGGCATATGGATGCTACAGATGACACTCACGGTTACTGGTTTTATGTGTAAATAACCAAAATCGCGAGTGTAACATGTGGCGTCCATATGCCTGTGTGGCGCTCGTGCATGCGAAGGGGAGTAGGATTGGGATAAGACCCAAAGCTGTTGATGTGGGACGTGGTGCCATAAAGCAATAGGCAGTTCTCACTAAAGGTGCTGTGCCCACTCCTGCAAAGTTACACAGCGCTATAGCAGGCTGTATTTGAACGTAAAATTGTTACATAATGTTGCTTTAAAATGCATGTTAATGAAGTCAAGTGATCTAAGTCCTGAGGCTCATTAGCAACTTCGTATTCACAATTGCAAAAAGGCTTCTGTGCAGAGTTATTGATTAGTACCACTGCAAACCTTTAGATTTGACTAGAAGTGTTAAGATACACAGTGTGTCACGAGAATCCTGTTGATGTCGATGTATTTTTTTTACACATACAGATGGTTCTGTTAAATTGGATGTTAAAGAAGTACGAATAAAAAAGAAAAAGCAAAGTTTTTGATTGCACCTTTATTCACACTTTATTTGGATAGCCCCCCACAGACAATTAACAGCTTTTCACATTGTGAATCTTAACAGCTTTTGATTTAAAAACGATTTACGTTTAATACCATGGTTGAGGTTAGGATATTGTATTGGCTTAAGGTTTAAGGAGTTTAGGGTTAGAGTATGAGGTTTAAGGAAAATTAAGTTGGATGTAATAGCTATTTAGTTAAATGCAAGTTAAAGGCAAGGTAAGCTACAAAGCATCTACAGTGGGCTATCCAAATAAAGGTCCAACTGGCAGACCTGACCTCACTAACGCTCGTGGCTGAATGAGTACTTTTCAAGGGAGGCTATATATGAAAATGGTTGTAATTCACTATTCACCTGATTTGGATGCAAATATCAGAGTAAAGCTGAAAATCTGCACTCATGTTCATTGTGTAATATTAATAATATCCTGTAGACAGCAAAAATAATAACTTTGTTGATGTCCAAATATTTTGTGACCTGACTGTATATGGCTGCTTTCGGGGACTTGGACTAAACTGTAATGTAAATGGTGTTTCACTATTTGAAAGGATAATTTCGTCTAGGTTTAGACCACACTGTTTTTAAGCAACAGGACACGAGACAGAGTGTGCTTTTTGCAGATAACATCATGGCTGTGATTTGGTCTCGGGCATGAGCTGAAGGCGTGATGTTATGTGTGATAACACACAATCTTGAGTGTTCTGTTTTCTGAATTTTATATAACAGTTTTACAAACTAAAGAAAAAGTAAAGAAAAATGTTTAAGCCAAAAAACCAGGGAAGGGTAAAGTGATCATTATTATTTAGCAAGTGGTGGCTAGCAAAATGACACAAGTATGAAGGAAAAAAACATGCTGTCCTAGGATATAAAAACATGGCTAGAATGCATTTATGTTCAGACCTAAATGTTCTATGATTGACCATGTGCCAAAGTGGTGTGAAGACTTTGTGTATGCATAAAGGATCTTACCTGACCGATGTAAGAGATTTTGACATAATAGTGCTTGGTCTGCCGGTGCTGGTGCAGCTCCAGGGTGATGTCAGCAGCATACGGTGGCCATCTCATATCAAACACACCCAGCGCCATCAAGCACGGCATCAGCGTGGTATCATGCACCGAGTACAGGAACAGCTTCCTTGCACCACAAACACAGATATTAAGTGGCATAAATCTCTGAATTGACAACGATTTGATTGAGATTCATTTCAAATTTTATCAGAATTTGATTCAGTTAAATAATTTCAACATAATGTATTTTTTTAAAAAAACAGACCGAATACACAAATGGGTCATTCTCATGAAACTGCCTCAAACCCAAGTTCATAAATATTTAGGTATGCTAATTGTTATGCAAATAAAAATATTAATAACAACTTTATACATAACTTTCATACATAAAAATGCAGCTTAAAATGCTTCAAATTGAAATGAAATAAAACATCAAAAGCATGTACATAAAACAGTAAGTAGCAAAATAAAAACAATTGAAAAAAAATGCTTGTGTAAAAATCAAAGTATAATAATAAATAAATAAAAAGAAATATAAAAAGCTAACATTAAAATATAGAGAAAACAATAAAATAAACAGAATGAGAATGAAAAAATGAGAATAAAAAAACTGAATGAAAGAATGAATGAAAAAACAAAAGCATGGATCAGCTTCTCAGCATCTTGCAGTTTGAGAAAAGGTCTAACTTGTGCTAAATGCATGTTGGTTTTATAACAATATCAATGTGAGATTTAAAAGTTAAGCTGGAGCCAAACTTCCTAATTAATTGAAAACTTTTGTTCT
>JAILXH010284742.1:0-10033 GCA_023558415.1 Piaractus mesopotamicus | reverse complement strand
GCCCACTGACGCACGATGATGTAATCAAAACTCAGAAGGCGGATCAACATCATTATATCATTTGAGGATTGCAGCAAAACAAGAATTTTGTCTTGTAAATTACATGGTATTATGAATGGTGTCTAATACGGCCTGGGATGTGAACTAACCAAGTAACCAAGTCAATTTTTATTTTAGGTTGACCTTAAAGCTAAAAACAATATTTCTTTCAACTATAAAGTTTCCATTTTTTAAGTTGTATTACAAAAGCGATGAAATGCTAAAATGCAATAAGAAGACATCAACTGAAATATATGATATATGCCAGTCTATTGCCAATCTGGTATGACAAATGGGTCAGTTTTGCTGTAACCCTTAGCACAGTGGTTCCCAATCCCAGTCCTTGCTCTACAAATGTTTATGTTTTCCTTCATCTAGCACACCTGATTCAACTTATTAGGTAATGAAGAAGCCCCACATGTAAATATTAGGATTCCTAAATGGCCTGGATGTACTGTCAGTACTTCAACTGGTACAGAACCTTTGCAATAGGTGCTTTAAACTTTCTTTTTGCACATTTGCACATCACATTTACCAAATTGGTTCTTAAAAGCAGTGGTTTTCAAACTGGTGCTCAGGGACCCCCAGGCACTCAATCCCAAGTCTCAACACATATGGATAGAGTAAATTTATGAAAAATATGGATCATTTGGGGGTCCCTTGGAGGACCATATTGAGATGCACTGCTGTAAAGAACCATCCGTTGAAAGACTGCTAGGGAACTAAAAGTGGTTCTTCCATGGCATCACCCCAAAGAACCCTTTCTGGCACCCTTATCCCTGCAGGTCTGGGATTAGGAACTACTGCCTTAGCTACAGCTCAAAGCTAATTCTGTTCGATGACTATAAGGGCTCCATCAGAACTGCAGCATTACAGAGAAATAAATTTAGAACCAATGCTTTGATATGACTGTAACAAAGTCTTGCACTTTTACCAATTTTGATTCTGATCAGAAGCAATTTCTGCCCTCCCATTAGAAGGCAAAGCAAAGTCAAAAGTGAAAATCTTTTGAATGCTTAAACGATTGTGGGGCATCCATGGCCGGAGGGGCTGTTAGAATTAGGCCATACCTATTAACCTGATTCTGTGGAGCATGTCTGACACAAACTGGTCTTCGAGTTCGGAGTGAAGAGATGACTGAAAAGCAGAAGGATGCGAGATGACATTGGGGGCAAGCCAATTTTGATCTTTCTCTCTCACCTTGATCCTACAAAAGCTGGCTTCGATCTTCAGCTGTTCCACCAGCTTCCTGGCCTGACCGACACTCATGGTGCTGTTCACAGGGGTGTCTCCTTTCATCCTGCCACACACACACATACACTCTCATTGGCAAAAATAACACTAGCTGAAGATCAAGAACATGTTGCATCAGCTCATAGTCTCATAGTTAATTGCTATGAATGGAACATGTTAATCCCTGAGGGACAGAGATGAGTGAATCCCTACTGCCTCGCTAATTGTTATAGACATCACTGTTATAGATGCTTACTAGGGATCAGTTAGTGGCAGATTGTGTTTACGGCACATTTCTTGCTTCAAATGGAAGGCCGGCATCCTGCAAACCCCTCCTATCCTCACCACCACTTGCGTCTCTCCTCTCCTCTTTCCTTCTTCTCCTTCCAAGAGGTTCGCCTCCACCGGTGTCATTTACTACTTCCTTTCTAAAAGCTGCTTGCCCTAGAAAACCTAAACCTCACCTTGATAAGCGACCATCTGATTGCAACAGATCTCATTATCATCATCATACTGCAGAACCACTGAATGTCTTCTGAGCATTTAATCAGCTTCTGCATTCCTGGTGCATCCAGTGCCTTATTGCTTAAAAATGTCTTACAGCAAATTTCAGAATCCTCCCCAGATATTAGGTTAGTGTGAACCTAAATCAGAATCCAATTGTGTTTGGGTCGCAAGGTGGCTTCCTATTCCATACAGACTGTGTCCCTAGACAAATCAGTCCCCGCATGGGAAGCAGCATCATATTTCTCAGAAACTGCTAACAAATTAATAGATAACACAGATTACTGTGATAAATCTTAGTCCACTGATTTTTTACAGTCCTATGTACATCCATACATCATGCACTGGCAGAAGGCAACAGAAACTGGGCCAAATGCATACACGGCAATCACAGCTACTCACACATCAGCAGTTAACACAAAATCAGATTATATGTACAGGATGATTTAATGAACTCAGTGACACTTCAGTGAGCATCATAGATTAAAAGCCCAGCTGTGAAAGAATCATTGAAATTTCAGAAGCATGTGCAGGAGGATGGATGAAGAAGGAGAGGCAGAGGAGGTAGAAAAAAGGACCAGAAGGGATGTGCTAGTCTAGTATCCATCATTCTGGGCCTTCCATTTGCCTGTCTCCCTTCTTCCCCTCTCTCTTACCCTTGTTGTGTTCCTCTTCTGGTGCTAGCTCTCCCTCCTCTTCTCTCCTTATTCCTTTCTCTTCCTCTGTCTGGCTGTGTTTCTTGCTCCCAGTAAAGCCGGACCCCACCCTCATAGACAGTGTGGATGCTACTCTGCTCTGCTCTGTACAGTCCAATGCACTGCAATTCTGCTACAATGAGCACCAGGCTCTTGATACATGCAGGAAAAACTCCCCTCTGCAGCGAATGGAACGTGCCAAGCAGGGGTAGGGGGGCTCCACTGGAACTGATTTGTTCTGAATGCTGGGCCGTACCATTTCTGCACCAGTTTGGGTGGGTTGAAGGGGGTGGAGATGGTACGTATGGATGGAAAATATATGACATGGCTTGAAAACGCGACATGGTTTAGCATAGCATGTACGGCCTATGGTCAAATCAACGCATTTAACAGCAATATGTGTTGGGTACCCAGCGTTTCCTCGTCTCAGTACATCCTCCCTCCTTTTCCTCTGTTACCATGGGAACTGCTGCAGTCTCATGCTCTTTGTCTATACCGTGGCACCATTTTGCCTGAGTGGTCTCTCCCACCCAGGTTCTCCACATTACTTCATCTGCAGCCGTATCCCTTCCCTGCCCCCACGACCACCAAACCAACTCCTTTCTATTACAGCCATTAAAGACGGTTTAAATATGATAGGTACTAGATATGAAAACGCTGATAAAAGCAAATATGTGATGATACATGATATAGAATAACCTGTCGATTAGGAACAGTTTGGCCAAAGCCGATTAAACAATTTTATTCTCAAACACATCTAATATAATCAACTTTTTAACAGAAATTAGAAAGAAATCACCAAATTATGCAAATCCGTGATTTCTCATTATACTGATTTCTAATCCAGTCTCTGCCAGAAAATTACAATAACAACGCGTTTGTCCCTTCACAGCCGCCGTATTTGGAGTTCTGTAGTTACTGTAGGCGGAGTTTGCAGGAAGTCGTGAAGTTTGTTCACACAATTCTTTTCTCTGCCCTGCGATATGCTTATATCCTCGGCTGAGTGATATCTGTCTTTAAAGAAGGTGAGTGTGACTGACACTTCATAGAATATGTCATGTTTAAGTGATTCGGGCAGCTGCTAACCGAGGACAAGCGACCTTCTGGCAGCAGTACGCAAGCTAAGCTAAGCTAGCCCCCTGCACTGCAGCAGCGAACTGAGTGATGCTCCTAGCCGACTAGCTGCTGTTCACACTCAGCATTATTAATAGTCGAATTATTAAACGAGGTTATATGAGTGTCAGACATTTTAGTCATTACATTAGGGCGAAACAAGTGACATGAAAGTCTTCTTTTTGATGATGTTGCCTCTTTGTCATTGCCATGTTGTTCATAAGAGCACAGTGTCCGCTCCTCTTACTGTAACTGTAACTTAGTCTAAGCTATTTAGCTTCCTCGTTTTCTCGCCTAACTCATTTAATAAGAGTTGGTTTGACACGTTTAACACCCATTAAAGCATTTTGGAAAATGTGTCTCTTAAAGGGCGGAACTGACCTTGTTCAGCTGTATAAAGGAACATGATAGTTTACTGTTGGGAGAAGCATTGTTTTGTTACAGTGCAGACTGTGATGGCCTGTTATCATGTTTTTGGAAGTTCTTGACTGATGTTTCTTTTGTGTCTTGTCCTTTTTAGGTTTTTTTTTTTGAGGATAACAACAACCAGAAACTCTGAATTATTCGGAGAACAATGCCCCTCAGAACACAGTCAGTGACATAACACTAGGAATAATGCAGGAATGCTGCATTTAAAAAATTGTTTATTGATAAATGCCCCTGGAAAAGGATTACAATGTCTCTGTCTTCAGTCTTTTGCACCACTAGCAAAACTCAGCGAACACAATTAACAGTGTAGAAGTGGTTGAGTTGGCTTGTATGAATACTGGGAGACGTCGTTCTGTGCCAGGAGCAGAGGGCAGGCAGAGCCCAGGGAGCGGCAGACCTCAACCAGGGTGGGACGGCTGCGGCCTGGAGCAAATGGGCACGATGATGGGCCCCATTCTGCTCTGGCTCCAGGATGTGGCGGCCGTGACCCTGCTGAGGGCTCGGCGCACTTTGCTGCGGGCCGCTATTCTGTTGTCTGTGCTGGTGCTGCTGCTCTGGGTGTCTGTCTTCCTCTATGGCAGCTTCTACTACTCCTACATGCCCACTGTTAGCTTCTCCACACCAGTGAACTACCAGTACAGGTACAGACCCTGATTTGATATGTTGCTGTGTTGTCTGCTGTATGATATTAGTACGAAAGTTAATCTTTAAAGCTGAGATCAAGGATTTATAAAAGGCATTTTTATTTGTAATTTTTGTATGATATTTGTACTGATCACTAAACATTCCTTGTATATTCTATATCATCACTGTCCAGAAGAAACCATGTATCTCTATTTTTGTTGATGTTTCTACATCATTTCAACACACCAGGTCTCCTTTACATCATGTGTAACTTTTTTGATGAATGGACAAGTAGAAATGGTCTAAAATCTCTTGAAATAAAATGTGTTTACATTGAGTTACGTTAAAAGTAACGAGTGCCTTTTCTTGTAAAGTTACTATTTTGGAGATACTTGTTTTTCTTTGGACAGTGACCATATGTAAGCCATTTGCCTGAATAGGCAACCTAACAATTAAAGTCTGATTTTGTAGTTTACAGAGAATGTAAATGTAAACAAACTCATTTAAGCTATTAAAGGTGAATTTCACTATTTTTTAATAAATAGTTCTGGTAATATAATCAACAATGCAAGTGTGTATCTCTTAATTGTTAAGATTTAAACAAAGTCAACAAATAGTTGAAATGCACCAAAGAAAACATATTTACTATTATATTACTATTTTACCTTTGTCAACATTACAGATAGAAACTCAGAAGACACCTATAGATTCTCTGGTGGTTTTGGATAGTGAATAAAATGGCTGTGTTTACATTGTAGACATTGCAAACACTAATTCCTATCAGTGACTTTGTTTATATCAATTGAATATGCAGATATTTTGGAAAATTGTTGAAATTCATCAATTTTTTCTTTATGCCATGACTCTTAGTGCCTGTGTTTAGAGCTTTGTTTGTGTTTCTGATGAAACTGTAGGCCTTTCTGTGCCATAGCTACTGTTTTTCTTAACTTTTTAATTATTGCTCTAAATGGACATAGGATTATTATATTATCAGAAATAATTGGATTCATTGATCATTGTTTCAGGACTGACTGTGAACCTGCCAACTCCGTTCTCTGTTCATTCCCCATGGCCAATGTCTCACTCCTAAAGAATGGCAGAGAGCAGGTGAGGTCTTCATTCTTATCACTAGTCATTACATAGCCATGCACAGTACTCAGAGACACAATAGACTATGAATAGTCCAGAATCAATTCACTTGACTGCAGTTTCTTCCACCGATTGTCTATACTGGCTGAGATCTTTCAGCTTTTGGTCATATTGCATAATATATACACCAAAATATTTAAAAGTCACGCCCATGTCCAGAAATAATGTTTTATCTGTAACAGCAGAAAGATGAATCTCATATTTTAATATGCAGTAATGCTGACTTTTATCTTTACTGTAGGTGATGATGTATGGTCAGCCCTACCGGGTTTCTCTTGAACTGGAGATGCCGGAATCTCCAGTTAATGAGCAGCTCGGAATGTTTATGGTCAAAATGTCCTGCTACACCAAGAGCGGGAAAACCGTGTCCACTGTGGCTCGATCTGTGAGTAAGAGTGGAGACTCTTTCCTCCACACCAAAGTTATAGTTTTTGTAATGTAGTTTTAATTTCAACATTATATAAAGTATAGTTTTTGGGTGTGTGTTTGATTTAGTGTTCCTGTGACTTTCCCTGTGATAGATTGTTCAGATATGACTTCTACTCAGTCATACATAAACATCTATTATTTTTATTGAAGTTTTTTTTCTCAGCACAAACTGAAAACTTTAGCGTTGGCAATGAATAAGCATTAGGCCCACTGCTTATTCAGTGCAAGAACTACAAAATATGTTTTGCTGTTTTTGCTCTATTTCAGTTAGATTTAATGGCAATGATTACTATTTTTGTTTTTGTGTCACCCACTTTCATGGAACTCCATCATGCTTATAAAAGTGATTTATTTGTTTTATTATAACAATCCTGCCCTACACGGTTATTACTATGTTTTGTGATGTTGATTGACCAAAGCCGCTTGATGTTTCATTCTTGAATTCACATTGCATTTCCCAGCTGAATAGTGTTGTAACTGCTTAGTTTTCCAGCACAGTAGAGTAAGTTGTTTGTGACCTGTGGCACATATTGAAACTGTCATGGAATCGGATGATTTACATCTGAGTTAAAGGGAAATGTCACTTAATTTCTGTATAGTTTAATCATTGAGATATAAACTGTGTCATTCAGGGTGGTTTGATGTGAAATGATGCATTGTAGAGAAACTTAAAGGAATCAATGTTTGCAATGTCTACAGTGCACATATATACATTTTATTCACTATCCAAAACCACCAGTAAATGTACACGTTTTTGAGTTTTTTTCAGTGGTAAATCTGAAAAAGAAAAAAAAGTTTTCTTTGGGTACTATTTTACCTTACAATGGCCTGCAGGTAACAAAAATACTGTCCTCTCAATCCTATCTCAACACTATCGTAAAACAATGTGTCTAGCTTCATGCGGCGTATTCTTGATAATTTCATGTAATAACTTTATGTGAGCAAGCTTTAAAGGCATTAAACTCTTCAGACATCTGGTTCCTATCACCACCACTGTGGGTGATTCTGATTAAGTTTCTCTAGAACAGAGCATTTCACATGAAACCACTCTGAATTATTGTTTTTAATGGGTTTACATAGCATTACATTAAATTATGCATGAAGTTTAAACAATTGGTGGAACTCCCCTTTGAGATTGTGTTTGTTCCTTGAACTTACATTTAATGCCCACAAGAGGGGGCCCTATGCTTTGTTGTTATTTTAGGCCAGGTTTAACGAGCTCTAGATGTAACATTTATTATTTAAATTGAATTTGATCTGATGTGCCACCATTATAGCTTTTATGTTGTGTTGTACAATCCTTCATCAGTTAATGCAGTAACAGAACCCAGTTGTGCAACTTCATGATTACTGTGTGAATCTTGGACTCTGCCTGTGTTCCTCATTTTAATATTACACTACCACTCTTTTCCTACATGTTGCTGTGTGCTGTCTCATCAGGCCATGCTGCACTATCGCTCCAGCCTTCTGCAGACTCTGAGCACCTTGCTGTTTTCTCCACTGTTACTGACTGGGATGTCTGAGCAGAAGCAGCTTGTAGAGGTGGAGCTCTTCTCAGACTACAAGTCTGACTCTGTGAGTATCCTGAGGAGGATTTAGCTCAGATATTTCATCATCCTCCACCCATGACATGCACTCCCTGCATCATATGAGCATAACGTAAAATGACGTGTTTCCAATAATAGAATGTGAGCACATAGTCATGACCTTTGTCATTGTTTGCGTCTGACGTACACCGATCAGGCATAACATTATGACCACCCCCTTGTTTCTACGCTCATTGTCCATTTTATCAGCTCCACTTACTATAAAGGTGCACTTTGTAGTTCTCATAATGTTATGCCTGATCGGTGTATTTCAGCTGCATTTGAAACAGCTGCATAGCACATTAATTTATTCTTAATTAGTAGAAGTACAAGACTTTTGTATCGTCTCTTTTTTTCTTACAGTATCATCCCACCATAGGGGCCATGATAGAGATTCAGTCTCGACGGGTGCAGATCTATTCTGCCCAGCTTAGGATCCATGCCTACTTCACTGGTATCAGGTTTGTACCTCGGCTACTTTTCACAGATCTGACCTTCTCCAAGGTTGGAACCTGTTTTGAAAACACAGACTGGGAGTTGTTTGCACAGAGTACAGACTTCACAGAGATCATGGTGTTCCCAAACCAAAAGCCATGACTTGACAGAAATGTAGGGTCTCTGCTCAGGGCACAGGATGCAGCTTAGAGGTCAGGGGACAGGCTGGCTTACAGTAATGAAGATAACTGAAGAAGGGCATTAAAGAAGCCAAGCGCAGATACCAGCAGTGCATCGAGGGGCACTTTGAAAACAATAACCCCTGCAGCATGTGGAGATATTAAAATCATAACAGACTACAAGCACTGACCAGCCATGACGCCACGCTTCCTGATACGCTGAACCACTTCTTTGCACTTGGACAATCTCACCAGCAGACTGAGAACTTAAATGACAACACCATCCAGGGCAGAGCCGGTTCTCGTCTTATAGCGCCATCAGTTGAGATCCACTGTAAAGGGAAGATTGACATCAACAAAGCAGCAGGACCAGACAGGTTACCAGACTGCAAACTGAAGCCATGTGTTGACCAAGTAGCAGGGGTGTTCACTAACATCTTTGGCCTGTTCCTGCAGCAGGCTGTTATTCTCACATGCCTGAAATCCACTACTATTGTCCTTGTGCCCAAAAAGCAAGCAGTCTGTCTTAATGACTATCGCCCGGTTGCCCTGACACCAATCATAATGAAGTGCTTTGAGAGACTTCATCAAGCTCAACATTCCCACTGATCTGGCAGTCCCTTCACACAACCCTATCCCATCTAGAGCATCCTAACACATATGTGGATACTAGTTGTCAACTTCAGCTCCGCTTTCAGTAGAATAGCCCCCCATAAACTGTTAGACAAGCTCAGCAACCTGGGATTAACCACCACACTCTGCGTGTGGACTCTAGACTTCCTCACTAACAGACCACAGAATGTCAGGGTGGGCAACCACACATCGTCCACTCTCATCCCGAACACAGGAGCCCCACAGGGCTGTTTTCTCAGTCCAGCTCTTTTCACATTCCCTCCTTTTCAAATTCCAAAACTCCACATCACAAAGGATCTGACATGAACACCTCCCACCTGATGAATAAAGCTTAGCAGAGGCTCTTTTTTGCTTAAAAAAGCCAAACTCCCCTCTCAGCTCTTAGTGAATTTCTAAAGGAGTACAATAAAGAGCATTCTCTGCTACTGCGTCATAGTGTGGTACACCAGCTGTACTGCAGAGAACCAGAGAATGCGCAGAGGATTGTGGGAACCAAGCTCCCAAATCTCTGTTTATTCTAGCCGCCTACTTAAGAGGGCTAGCAACATTATCAAGGACTCAATCCACCCAGGTCACAGACTGTTTGTCCCCCTTCCATCAGCCAGAGCTGTAGCCTTCATTACACCCCCACACACACACACCACTCACACACTGTATACCCACACACCCATAGCTGCTGGAGACTGAAGGCAGCTAACAGGCAAGCCTGTTTTACTGACCCCTCCCTTCCCCAAGCTGCTGCTAATGCACGGAACACTTTACATCCAGGTCTGTAAATACAATTATTATAATTTGTACAAAAGTGAATTACCTTATTATACCTGTTTATAGTGTCGGGACTAAGTGCGATTCCTGCTTGTTCAAAGCCCCAACATATGGATGATTAAACTAATCTGTTCTATAACTATGTTTCAGTTCTTTAATAAATCTGATTGCTTGTTCTCATCATAAACGCAAAATAAAATAAAGTTCAGTCAAAAATAAA
>JAILXH010284635.1:1432-16373 GCA_023558415.1 Piaractus mesopotamicus | reverse complement strand
AAAATTCAGTCAACCTTTAAATCAGCCTACATTAAACAGTGCTTTACTGGCTGATATGATTAGTACTTCTCAACTACAAACTGTCAAATATGATTTAATACTCAATTTTCACATTTCCTAAAGGGGCAGTTCAGCCCATCAAATAAACTCAAATAAACAGCAGAAACAAAGGGCTGGCAATATAACAATATATATCGTTGTTAAGGCAAATTATACAATATAATTACAATATGCTTTTCTGAACATATTATGGATATCGTCAGCCCATGTAAAACACTAAATAGCTGCCATATTTCATCATAAAGATAGCAAAATTAGTCCCGTTTAACTGGATTTAGTGCAACTCAATATGCAAAATATTGAATAAAAATCATTGTGTTCACAGTTTTTGTAACTGCTCTCTAATCAGAGTCAAAGTATTGTGACATTGTTTATAGGAAAATGTCTAATTTCAAAATTACATTTTTGCCATATTGCACACCTCTAGCCTTAAATCATATACTAATTACAGTGCAAGGACAAATCTTCCAAGAAATATTGGCCAATTTTATCATCCAGATCTTATATTGGTTAGGCCTTAGTGTGGATAAACTGTCCATTTTTTCTTATTGCTGGGTTTAATTCAGATTTTGTACTGCATTTAATGTAGTTCCTCTTCTGTAAGACGTTTTCCATACATTTGGGTTTTACATTTTCTCTTTAGATCACTATATTGGCGATTAATCGAGTATACACCAAACAATAAAAATAGCATGCAGAGCTTTTTACTGAAAAAGATTAAACGAAGCCCTAAAAAATACTCTGTGGAAAAATCATTGAAATATGTCTTCATCAGGCTTTGTTTGTTGCTGCAGGAAAAAGCAGTAGGAGAATTGAAAATGTTATCAGAGTACCTGCAGGAATCAGCAAATTCAGCTGAGTCATTTTTACTGCCACCTTGAGAAATTTGATAAATCTATAATGACTGGCTTTGAGCCAGTCAGTTCATTAATGTGTCAGCTGCACATATTGTTAGGCAGCAACATTTATTGTCGACATTTTCACTTTATAAACATTATAAACTATTAATATGGGATTTTCACTACTGTAGGAGTACACCTAATACAGTAATACTTATTTCCACTCATGCTTCAATAGCGTTACGTTACCGCCAAGCTAACGGTGGTTTACGCTGGCTTCTCACACAGGGTTTAATACTTCTTAGGCCAGCTCTGCTTAAAGATGGCATTTAAAACATTTATAGCTTGGAACAGACACTTGGGTGATTTTTTTTTACTTTGTATTTTTACTTTGCAGTTTTACAGTAAAACTACAGCCTAACTGAATATTATTGGTGTAGACTGTTTGTTAGCTATCTGCCAGCTATCAGACCTCCTTAACAAAACCTTTCACTTAATGCATACTTTTATACACTTTTGCACACATATGCAGTATATACACATATAAATATATAGTTTTGCTTCATATTAATGCAATTTGTAACCACATAGAGGTTTAGTTATGGGATCCTGCTGGTGTGGGTCTCATATTTTTCTACAATGCTCACAAAAGCAACTTGAATGCTAACTTCTCCTTGTGGAAGATGTTGTCCGAAAAGATGGCTGTATAATGACCAGTGGATACAGTGTTAATCATTCAAATTGCAGACTTATCACTAAGCTGATTCATAGTACTTCAATGGATTCACTTTTTAAATGCACAATCATCTGTTCTGCATAACTGAAGTTTGTTTATGCCATCTTTGTTGTTGTCTGGTTTTTATATATTTAAATACACTTGAAAAACTCAGAGGACAGAACTGATTAGAATTCGTGTGTGTGTGTGTGTGTGTGTGTGTGTGTATGTGTGCACGATGCTTAGCTGCAGACTTTTGAGGAACGGTGCAGAATGTGAAATCATCTGTAAACGTGCTTAGACCACACTGCATACCAACTCAATCTCATTCTCCCTCAGTCACTCTCTCTCTCTGGACAGGGTGCTGGTGTAAAATAAAGCTGTCGTAGTGGAAGGGTCGATGGGGACAGTGCTGTGTGAATAATGTTTTATCAGTGTAATAGCTTAAATCATAACACAGGAACACATGGAGATGGCGGTGAGACAGGAGCGACCATATTTGTCAGAGCCGTCCCGCTGAGAGGAGAAGCAGGCCCGAGGCTCTGACCCTCTCTCTTTAGCTTTCCATCTCTCTTACGCACTCACTCGCTCTCAGCTTTATTCTCTCTGTGACCTTTCCTTGATCTGCACGTCTGTTTCTTTATCACTGTTCTCTTTTCTTCTTCTGAACTGAAGTCAGGCATTATCAGCTTGACCACTACAGACAGTGACACTTTTGACTGACAGTTTTTTTCTCACAAAATTAAATGACTTATTTTTTTTTCTCTTGCTGTTCTTCTTTATCTACATCTCAGCTTGTGATTCTCTTGTCTTCTCTCCCCTCCCCTCTCCCTCTATCTCTCTCTTTCTCTCTGCAGCAGTGCTCTTTGTAGTACTACATCCCCTCCTGCTGCTTGAAACCAACCCAGCGTAAAATGACAGCAAGATAAAATAACATAGCTTATCATTGCTGGGATTTTTGCAGCTGATATGATCCCCGTCTGCATCTTTCTGTCTGCTGGAGCTCAACACAGCTCCTGCTCTGCTGCAGCCTGTGTTGAGGTGAATGGTTTTGCCATTAACAGGGGAGGATATGTTATCATTACTGTGATGAATATCACGTTATTCTAAAGACTAGAGCTCACGACCAAACATTCCACAACACCAAATAAAACCAGAGAGAATTGGAAGGAGGCCATTCCAGATTCCCCTAATCAACAAACATATGACATGTCAACTAAATGTTTGTGTTTGTTCAAGTTTGTGTTTCTTTGCTGGGGCACTCTGGCCATTAGTATTTTATGGGTATCGTTGGTACTTCTAGGACACTGAACATGTGCATGTACAGCCTAATAAAAATGCCCTGCATGAATCAAACAAAAAACTGACCTTAGGGACGCAATGATACAGTCGATATTCAATATTTTTCATGAACATATCTAAAATGTATAAATTGGAGCTAAATCCATCTGGATTAGCATTACAGAGGATTGTAAGAGCTCTGCTAGTAGAGCTAGTTAGTAGCAAATATTGTACGGTTGGACAAGCTTTCAACCTCATGAGAAATTGCAGGGATTAGTGTCAATGACACTAAACAGATTGAAAACAACAACAAATTTGTCTCCATGCTAATGATAACCTTGAAAAAAGTGCTACAGTTTCTTATTAAGTTGAAAACCATTTTTTCTCAATGTAAATTGGAAGTAAATCCATCTGGATTCATATTACAGACAAGTATAAGGGCTCTGCTAGTAGAGCTAGTTAGAGGCAGTTATTGTATGGTTGGACAAGCTTTGAATCTCATGAGAAATTGTAGCAACCTTTAACACTGAAACACAGACAGGCTGAAAACGGCAACAAATTTGTCATCATGCTAATGATAACCTTTAAAAAATACTACAGTTTCTCATTAGGTTGAAATTTTTTTTTCCAATTTTCTCCCCAAATTAGACGTATCCAGTTCCACTCACTAGTTAGGACTCCCCCAATCACATGATACTACCAGCACTAGGAGGGCCAAAGCTAGCACAGGCTTCCTAGGAGACCTGTGAAGCGAGCCACTGCATCTTTTCAAACTGTTCAGGTGTTTGATTTTTCATCCTGTCCCTTCTTAAATACTCTATTTAGTGACAGTTATTATTCTTAACACTGAATTAAAAGATCAGTGTACTTATAGCTTTTCAGAGATTTTTATTGTGGCACTTCTGTTTTAATGGTGCATCTTGTTCAGTCCAGCTTGTTAAGTTAAATGTCATGATACACATCATGTACTGTGAGCCCATCTTCATGTATTGTGATGTTCTGTTTTTGCCGTATCACCCACCCATAGATGCGTCAGATGAAAGCTGCCGTATTTAGCATGGTCATGCTGCGTGGTTGTGTTTTCAGACTCAGGGATTCAGGCTTTTAGCCACTAACCTTAAGCACACTGTGTATTTATGGCATGGACGCAATGAATGGTGGAGTGCTTTTGATGATATGATAATTTCATCCGCTTGTCGTCTCAATATGTCCAAAGGGAATCGTTTGGTCTTCATTGAAATGCACATATAAAAGAAAGGCAGGCAAGGGTGGGGGATTCGGGAGGGGAGGGGAGGGGTGTCTCAGATGAGGTGAAACAGAATCACTTTCCGAAATTACGACAAATAAGAGCACCATGCAGCTTTCTGCTCGGTTGCCATCTGTTTACTGGTGAGGTCGACTTCTCCACCCTGTCCTCCATAGTGAAGCCATGTTCACACTAGTTGACTGGTATGTGTGTGTTAGAGAGAGAAAGAGGGCTTGTGAGTGTGCGGTTATTTCACCGTCCAGTGGTGCAGAGCCAGAACAAATTCATGCAAATGAAGTTGGGGAGTCACTGGTTGTAGTGTATGATTTGATTTTTGAGCAGACTTGATTAAATATTCATGCCTAATGGAATTCAGTATCCTAGGCTCACAAAAGCTCAGACTGAGAGTGAACGTTGTCATTTCAGAGCTGTGTCATAGACTGCTTGAGTCATGTACTGAATATTTCTGGTATATTTGCAATGGTTTTTTGGAGATATAAAATTAGGCCACATTGCGAATATCACAGGGATATTAATGCACCCTATTGTTCACATTTTATGTGTGCAGTTCCTGAAGTCTGTAGAAGTCATGTGGCCCTACCTTATTGCAGGTAATATTTTTAATCTATTTAGCAGTAACTTGTTTACTTTAAAGTGCCCCTGCATTGTATAAAAGTTATTTAGTCCAAATTATGTTTTTCCAGATAAAAAAGGACCAAAAATTCTGATAATATTTGGAATAATTAATAATATCATCAGGCATAACGTGATATTTATATTTTGGATTTTAATTTTATACTCCACTAGTTTTAGTTAAATAGAATATTTCTGACTGGAATCAATATTAGTTCTGAATACTTTTTAAACACAAATAAACGGCAGAAACTCATGTTCTTAAAAAAATACAAGAACTCTTATTTTTCTTATTTTTCATCAATTTCTTTCTTTTATGTTTTTGTGTTACAACATGTCAAGTTTGCATACATTTTACACTATTGATTTATTATTGCAACCATGGTGGTATTTTTTATTCAAATTTAGCAGATCAGACTGTATTGTTGTGATATAATTAAATAGACAGTGTTTCATGTTTGGCTCTGCATTGGCACACTTGTCTATGTATTGCAAGTTTGAAAAACAAAAAAGTCTTGAATTATTGCCACATTACTGACAGTATTTTTCATGATACTGCTAAAACTACCGGACCTGTAATAACACCAGCTGATAATATTGGCCAGTCGATGTATGGTCCACTTTAAGCAGAATATTGAGATACATATTGTTTATCTCCAAAGGGCTGAAAAATATTGAGATAAACGTTTTAATTGTGCTGAGATATTAATTTTACATAATAAAAAATCTCTTCTTCTACACAAATGTGATGTCAATTGAATGTTTTTAGTTTGAGCTTTTAACAGAATTTTTCAGGTTGTTTCCGTGAACTACGAGTGAGAAATAATTACAGTTTGCTTTTGTCACAGCAATAACTGTAACTTTAAAGTGTTAAATAGCTCTTTGTCTCATCATACCTGATCACAGATTTCTACAGATGGTTTGTGATTCAGTGCTTCACAGATCAGCTTTAGGAGGTTACAGAGGCCTTTTCTCCTTGCACAGGATTCTGTAACCACAACATTGTTCTGCAAATATATAGTACATGGCGATAAGATTTTTATTTGAGTTCTTGTGTCAATTAGTTGTGTCAGTTGTGTCAGCGGTTGTTAATGCATTCTGGTACCAAGTCAGAACACACCGGGGAGACACTTATAAAAACTGAAAATATGTGAGATTTATATTTCTAAAAAGAAGTAGTTAATTTGATTGCCACAGACATACTGTATCATGCTACAGTCTAGACCAAAGTAATTGTGGTCTTTCTTATTGACTCATTAAGGCCCAAGCAGCAAGTTTTGATTAATATACAATACATTTAGCCCTTTCAGCATGAGTTACAGTGCTCCAGGCTTGAAAGCAATCAGCTGATACTGACTGATATAACAGCTCACCCACTGTGCTGTTACATTGACTGATGCTTATATAAATGAATGAGCAGATTGCAGATTCCTGCAGCATGGCGAGTTGAGTGCCACATTGTTTCTACTTCGTTAACAGTTTTATTGAACATGTCCTCGTGTCAGGTAATAGTTCACCTCGTGTTCAGTTTGTACTGCAGCTCCATCTATATTCACAGAATTGATGGAAAGCTTCTTCTGTTAGCAGTACTTCCCTGAGGAGATAGTATTGCTACATTCTCCAAGCAGTGAAAGAGAGGAACTGGATCAAAAATGGGCATGCCTAGAGAGGACTTAGCTAGAGAGCAAGTAAATTCCCCCCAGTGGGGGGAACAAAGATTATGTTTGATGAACAAAGAGAAAAAGGATGAAGAGCTTCAAAAAAATATAATGTGCAAAAAGCATCATATATAGAACCAAAAGGGTTCTATGACATGTAACAATATGATAATTATTTTTGAATGTACCAAACACATCAAAATCAGATTTAGAATCACTTTCTTTTGTAAAGTATGTTACAAGGAATTTGTCTTGGTGAATGCACACATGTATGACATGTAACACACATTAAAACGAGCACACAGACTATTAACAAGTGTTTAATGAAGGTACAAATGTAATTAGTAGAATAAAGAATAATAAGAACAGTTCCCTCCTGCTACTGACTCAGTTTAACATACAATAGACCACATTAACAAACAAAGGCAAACACAAAACATAAGAGCGTCATCTTGAATCCAAACCGTATCAATCCCCTTTTTATCATTTCTTTGATTAAACCAATCAGTAACAAGCAGTCTGAATGTGATCACGCGCTCTCCTGGAAGTGATTGCTGTGGATCCAACTAGACCTGTCATTAACCCTCCTATTATCTTGAGGGTGAGTTTGACCCCAGGCTGTTTCAGCAGTACAAAACATAAGAAATATCAACATTTTACACACATTTGTTTTGGTTGTTTAGGATGATATTGAGGTCACTATAACACTATAACACTATAGCAATTTTATAGTCTTCACAAAACTTCCCTGACCTAGCATAACTACACCTGTAGTAGTGCGAGAACCATGGAGGAGGGGAAAATGTAATTCCAACCAGAGCTTTGTTGGGGATTAAATTGCTCGGGTCAAACTCAAACTAAAGGATAAGAGACATTAGTAAATTTGAGGATAACAGGAGAGCCATTATGAAACTTTAGCTGACAACTATTTGCTGTACATATAAGTGCGATTAACAATTTAATTGTTTTTTGTATTAAAGGACAAACCTAAAATGGCCAAACTGGCTGATAAGCTTCTCTGCTTCCTAGCTGTCAGTGCTTAGAAGGTCCCAACTAATGACTGACACAGCTCAATCTCAAAGTAACATTTCTTATTGATGTCCAATTAAGATGCTGTAGTGGCAGAATTAAATCTTGTGTTGTTTTCGCAAGACCTATGGCGCATCTCAATAAATATGTTTTCTGCTTTATTTTATTTACATGTATTTGCCTCAAACCAGAATGTGAAGTTCACCTTTTGTTTTTGTGAAATCGAACAACTGCGGAAAATAATAAAAAGCAGCATAAAAACAACAACAAAATGTGGCATGGCGATTCTTTTATATAGTGATAGAAAACACAATAGCACACAGAAAGCTCCAATTACATATACTATGGCCAACGTGGACATGCATGCATTTCAACTGCTCTGAGAGCAGATTTTGTTAAGGTAAAGGGGTTAAAGCCATAGCCTCTGAATGAATCACTAGTGAGCCGTTAGGTCTGATAGAGTTCAAGAACCATACACAACAGGGTTGCCAACATGAAAAAGAATGTGTCAAGCAAAAAAGAGTTGAAAAAAGAGTACTATGGTCATTATTCTGTCACAGTTAGGGGTTTGGGCCCCACCCCCACTCTAAAAGGTATAGAAAGTGATTATATTTGTAAACAATATGATAATAAGTTCAACAGGAGAGATTATTCCTTGGAATTTGGGATATTTAGTGGATGCCACTCCTCGGCATTTTCAGGTAGGGCAGTTTAGTACAGATGAAATCGATCAGATAAATACTGTATATACTTGTGTTTTCTAAATTTGTTCAGTAATGCATTCACACCTGACAGTTGAGGAGGGCACGCTGTAGGCCATGTATTCCAATGTCAATGCAGAAGGGCCGGCAGAATTTGAGTGCCAACAAATACTCCTATTCTGACTGTTTTCTTACTGTTTCCTTGGAGTGGGTTGCTGGTCTAAATGCCACTGTTACATAAATCAGACAAGATTGTTTGTTTGTCCTTGGCCTGTGGCTGTGTGTGTGTATTTTCGTGTGTATGTGCGCGTGCGCACAGTCTAGACACTTATGCTGAATGCGCCGTAGGCATGCTGAGGGGATGAGGTGAAACACAAGGGTGGAACACACACACATTCGCATACACACACGCCTTAGGGGTCATGAGTCATGGACATGAAAGACTAGTGTGCCCTTTCCACTTCCCCATAACATGCCAATCACTCCATCTCCCTCATCCTTGGTCTGTCTTTCAGAAATAGACACAGAGCTCTAATATGAACCACAGTTGTGTAGAGATTCAAAGTATATTTAATTTTCAAAGTACTTCTACTGCATTTACTGTTTGTAGGGTTGGACCCACTTAAATTGATATGCGGAAGTTTTTTCTTTCTTTTCGTATTAGCATTCGGAGTGCCGATCCGTGGTCTGAAACTTGTTTTAATACACTGCACACAGCAGTGGGTTGCCCTGTAAGCCACTGCATGAGTGCATGTCACTGACTCAGAGAGAAAAATACCATCAGAAACAATATTTTTCATTCTTTATTTTAGTATAATGCTTAGTAATTTTGAGGTCTTTGACATAGATTTTTACGATTGAAAACTGTGGATGTGATTTTTAACGCACTGAAACATTCTCATAAAGCCTGATAAGCTTTTGTTTTTACGCATTCACTCTGAATGTGGGAGAAATGGACATGCTGAGTATTAATGCCAATGAAGTTATTTATTTTTTTAGCCTGAAAGACACCGGCGCTGAGTAACAGCTCATTCTGGTAAAAAAAAACTTATCACCAACTCATAAAGGAGCGCTGTGTGTGGTGGAGTTTGAGGCTTTGCTTGAGCTCTCAGGTTCAAGCACTAAAAGGAGCAAACCAACCATGACCTTTGATATAAAAGATGGCATTAGTGTTAATATGAAGGCTTTCAAAACCTGGAAACATCATGTGTATTTTTTTAATTAATTAATTCAGTTATTTATTATTTTTTGTTTATTTTGTGTCTATACTGGGTATGAAAAGGCCTTAGGGTTTTGCTGTTCCTTTTGGAGCAAATGGAAATGGTCCTACATATCGCTGCTGTCAGAAGAAAACCTTGTATATCCATTTTTGTCATTTCTTTTAGTTTTTAACATAATTTCAAAATGCCTGTTGCGCTTTACATTGTCTGCAAGTTTTATGAAGAATGGACCAAAAGAAAAGGCCCAAAATGACTTGGAAAAACATCTGGTTCCATTAACTTACATTGAAAGTAAAGTATGTTTTTTCCTTTTCATGTAAAGTTATCATTTTGGAGATATGAGGTTTTCTTCTGACAACAGCGATATACTCAATACTGTATGTTACTGGAAAGTATTCTTAGTTTTAAATAATGAAAATATCAATATTTATCAATCATTTTGCCATGATCTTTTCAACATTGTTTATGTCCAAGCCCTAATAGTTTCTGATGCTAGTTATTACTACAGAATAGTGTCTGATTTTAAGAAGCTGATATATTTTAACGTGGTTCAAAAATAACTCCAGTGTAACAGTGTTTCACTGACTACTTGACTATAATTGCCTACTTTGAATTGTGAGATATGACTGCCGTTATGAATCATATTTCTTAAACTCAAACAGTAAAAACTCACAAAATCTTACAGAATTTAAATATTGTAGCACTAGGAGCAGAGCTGAGTTCTTAGCGGTTTTATTGTTTTTTGTTCATTAGCTCTTATTTTTCCTATATTTTTCCATTAACCTAAAGTCTAAATATTGGTCTTTTATAGAACAGGTTTTTCACCAACACCAGTACAGCTGTAGGACTGTAATATGATGCTGCAGTGTTACTGGCCAACCTAGATATCGATCTAGCCTTCTTGCACAATTAAAAAACTGCAGAATCAGCTGTGCTGGGACAGGAGATCAAAACTGTACAATTCAGAGGATCCTCGGACACAGGATTAAGAAACACTGGCCAGCCATGTCTTTTTTGCACATTTCACACAATTAGAGAAGGCGATAAAATTGCTATAATGTGTCAGTGACTACGCAGTCTGCAATTAAGTGGGTCAGAGAGAGAGGATGGGTTAGAGCGGAGAAAGTGGGGGCGTGGACACCAAAATGAATCAATTCGACACTGACTCAAGTCTTTTTCTGAGCCATCTTCTGGTGCTGGGTCTTAATGAACCACCGCTAAGTGAAATGCCTTCTTCTGTTAGGAGCAGAATTTGTACTGATCAATATATTAATAACAATGGGGCTGGATTTAGGTTGACATGACTGTCTGCTCTCCTCTCTCTCTTCTTTCTGCCCCACAGTTCCTTTTGGGCAAAGTGTGAATTTAAAAACCTTAACGCTCATGGTTACTCTGGTACTTGCTCAGAGGCTGAGTGATCAGAAGACGTGAGGCGAGTGAATAAAGAATTTCACTTCTTCCTTTTGGTTTTACTTTGGCAAAGAGAGGAGACAAGGAGGACATCAGAAACAGCTGGAAGTAGGGGGACAACACAGGGGACAGGACTTAGGAAGCAAATCAATATTCTTAGAAGGAGAGAGAGAAAGATGGGGAATGGTTACTTTGCCTTTTGGAGAACTACAGCCGCCTCTGCCGCCTCAGACTACAATTCTCAGAACCAATCGTTGCCTCACAACCGATCAACCTTTCAGCGCTCAGCTTTTCATCGGACTACTGATCACACACACACCTGTTCCTCATTGCATGTATTAGTTAGTTTAGTATTTAAGCCTGGGCTTTAGCACAGCTTCTTTGTGAAGTATCGTCTCACTATGAGCATACAGAGCGTTCTTTCCTTGCCTGTTTTTGGCCTTCCGTGTCTGACCTGTTTTTCTGCCATGACCTTGATTTTTGGCTTGCCCTTTTGTCTTGTTGTGGATCTAAGGTTTTTGCCTTTTGCTCTGGCTTTACGACTTTGGATCATCCCTTTGTTATTAAAGATCTTAACTCAAGCCTCATCTGCGAGCGTCTGGTTCCGTCTGCCACCGTTATATAAACATTAATAGAAGTAGAGATGTAATATTTTGCGCTGGACACTAGGGCCACCAAGCCAATTAATCTTGTGACCAAAATTAGGTATTTATGGCCAGAATAATAGAAACATGTTAATTGTATATACATTGTACATACAATTAACAAACCTGCTTCAGTAGCCATCTTTTTGCTTTAAAAAGGAAATATTAAAAAGAAATTACATTAAAGCAGCAATATGTACATTTTTAATTAAAATTGAGAGAAGAAACATTACTGAGACACAAAAAACAAACGCACCAAAATATAGTGCTTGGTGCTGCTGTGAGTTGCCCTGAAATAATAATTTAAGCAAGAAATGTCAGATCAGATTTCATGGGAAAAATGCAAAGCCTCAAAAAGGTCTCGCTCAATGTTTAGGTCTGAAATACAAGATCAGCATAACAAAATCAACAATTAACTGATGAAGATAGAATGGCAATAGTAGATAATTAGCTTATATCCTCAGAACACATTCTTTGCCAAGTTTTGACTGAGTTCTCTTTAATTACCCTTTCAATATGCTTGCAATCATCAGATTCATCCACTCAGGGAAGGGGTCCAAAGCACAACCAACATAACAGAATGTTCTTCAAGTACATGTTTCTATCAGAGAGGTCTCCATATCCCCAAAACCTATGTAGTGTAGCTTTAATAAAGACATGGTGGTGACTGTGGTCATTCCTCCTGGTGAATTGGTCCACCCTGACATCATCTGATCCAGATGTAACACAAAATATTGTGAAATTTTATCAATGCCATGGAGCACTAGTTTAGAGCAAGATAAGTGAAGGTTGTGAGTGGTTTAGATTTACACATCCCTGAGGTTATTCCCTGTGTAAAGAAGGCTATAGGCTGACTTTTAGACACTTCCCACCCCCATGAGAGATCTTCCAGCTTACTGCACACAAACACTCCCACACACTCAGCGCACACACGCACACTGAGGGCAGCAAATGAAGTGAAATGTCAAGGAGATAAGTGAAATTGTTTGGCGGGTCCCTGGAGTGAAGGGACTGAAACGAAGCAATTACCTAAATGACGGTACAGTGGTGTTTAAACCCTTCTCCCGGCAATCCAGGACTTATCCTCTTATCTCCTCTCTCCATCTCTCTCCCTTGCCTTCTCCGATCTCTGTCTTTCTCTTGTCATCTTTCAGTAATCTCACTTTTTCCTTCCGTTTGCTGTCTATCCCTGTCCACCTTCTTCTCTCGTTCTTGCAGGAAAAACACCCTCATAATGGACGGTTTGCTGTTTGCTCTCTCCCCTGCTGGTCTGAAATGTCACACCACATGATTTGATTGACGGGTACAACTAGCTCAGTGTTGTTTCGCCCTAGTAACCTTGTGTTTGTGCAGATTTTCTACAGGCAATATTGCCTGATCTGTAGAGTGAACTGGTAGATACAAATGTCATGCATGCGCTGAAGAGATGCGGATGGGAAAGGATGAATGAGCAGCCCTGAACATTTATACGTGAAGAATATGATGTGAATTATCGTCATCAGCATTGGAATCAGACCGCTCACTTATTCCTGTTTAGTATTGCTCCATTTGTATATCATTTTTTGTTTTATTTAATCCAATTTACTTACCTATATGTATTTATTTACAAAATACTGTGCTGTTTGCTTGATCTTTAATGTGTTCTTGTAACTTTTAACTTGATGTGCCTTGTATTGCTGCTGTAATGCCAGGGTTTAGAATTGAGGAAGTTTAGGCAACAGCTTTTTATTACGAGGCACATAAAATCTCAAAAACGTTTTTCATGTTCAGATTGTGGTAATCTTTGTGTCGAGTGCTATACAAAAAAAGAGAGTTTCGAAAAGAAACTGCCAAAACTAGCTTTTCCTCCATGGAGGATGACTGACTAGAGAAAAGGTAACCATTGATTGGACATCTGTGGATGATGCTCTTCTGTAAGCACTCTTTTTGCTGGTAGTTTTTCCACTCAAATGAGCAGTTTAAACACACGAAGCAGAGTAAAGGAGTGTTTTTTAAGATGTGATGCGCATTGCTCCATAAACTAGAAAGAATCTTGAGTCACTTGAGTCTGAAAAGGCATAATCTGAACAGCCTCTTAAAAAAGTAAATTAGTAAAATGCGTGAGTGTTCAGCCACTTGTTCATACACAGTGGTTAGCGAACGCTTATATCGAACACAAATTGATCTACAAAATGTCATGATAGTATAAAACTGTCCAAACATTTTATTAACAATAACAAAATAATAACATTTACAAATACAGATTTTATTTCTGACGTATCTGAAAAAATCAACAAGGTAAAATGAGTCATTTATGGGTTAAAACAGCAATAAGAACATTTAGCATCGATGTCAAACACTGTTACTGTCTTTCCTTCTGTTTAAAATTTGAGAATGTTATTGTTTTGATAGTCTGCTTCTTCCTACACCTTTAGGGCAATTAAAATAAAAACACTGCATTATTCATTAATCACTGTTATTAGTTTCATGTTGCCACACAACACTTTGAATTATTTATTTGCAGCAAGGTCTCTTCTGTATAATTCTGGAATGACATAATTGCCTTTCACCCATGGCTGCTGTATCTTGCCCTAATCAGTTTCTGTTTGTTCTCTACATAAACCTATTGTGCCATAAGAGGATTTCGTGTTAAGCTCTGATGTGTATGGCTTAATTTGTTTTCATATTTTAGTCGAGGTGAGATTGCTTCTCTCTGTATGTCCACAATGTAGTCTGGCTTTGCTACTCCAAGCACTTCTCCGGTATTAGTGCCCTCTGGCCTCTTTTTTTTGTTGTGTCATAAAGCTAATCACACATGTGGTACTGCACACAACTCTGGAAAGCAGTGTCACTAACAGCGATCTGAGTGTTTGCATGTCCAAATTTATCTTAATCTAGCCAATACTAGCCTGGACTGTATATTTTGGTCCCACTAAGCTTAAGTCGACTAAAATGTTAGTTGGATCATGACAGTCAAGCCATGCTTTTTACATGATCATATCTTAGTTAAAGTACTAGTAAACTAGAGTTCTTAGACTACATCAAACCGTTAGTGCGCATATATATGTATTCACTGACCTAGGCCAGCATCCTATAAAGGAATAAGACACATTAAACATCTGCACGGTTATGAAATTGAAGCCCTAACCTGACCCATACCTGCAACTTTGAGACCCGACCTGACCAATCCTGACAGATGCTGCTTTGTTTAAAATCTGAACGTGGCCTGAACCTGCTCACCTGCACTTACAGAGATGGATTAGGGAAAGGGGAAAGACCCGCTGTGACCTTCTCCACCAACCCAACACATCCCTCTCACCATCTGTGGTTTCATTCAGGGGTACATTTACCAAATACTCAAACGCCATAGCTATTCCAAAATGCAGCTAACATTACAAGAGTAAGAGAGAAAGAGAGAGTAAGAGAAAATGCATCAGAATACGTGTGTCCACAGGTGCTTGAGGATTCGGTTAATTGTTCAAGTGGACATTGTTCAATAGATATAGAAATCATTATTTGAGTATTT
>JAILXH010284565.1:18520-29721 GCA_023558415.1 Piaractus mesopotamicus | reverse complement strand
TTCAGCTGTACATATAGAGCTAAATGATTAATTAAGTAAAATTCAACAGGGTAATATGAGTTTATGGAACGAGAAAGGAATACATGAAAGGAAAAGGCATATAACAACTATGGACAGGTAAAAAAGGAACAATGATTTGGTTAAAAAAAAAATCAAAAGGAGAAACTGACAGTTGATGTATTACACAAATTCGGCAATTACTTTAGGTCAGCAGGTCACCTTTCTGCAAAAAGGACCTCATTAAAATTTCAATTCAAGTTAAGGCCCTGGCTGTCATGAGCGTTTTTTTCTGCGCTAACAATCAGATCAAAAGGAAAGCGGACCTTTAGCATCGTTGCAGTCGCTGAGTACCCTGAACTTTATGATTTCACAAATTAGCACGACACAAACAAAGAGCAGCTTTTGTTTTCAGATTAGCTCGTTTCTGCTAGCAGCACTACACTTGCCACTTGCAATAGTAGATCACTTTCTATAAGGCTATGGATGATTGACAGCCACAACACTATTGTCGCTGGGGGTGCCAGTAGTAATTTTGGGCCTCAAAACTTCACGCATGGGCCCATTGCCTCACCTCATTTCCCTTAGCAGAACATCTAAACATTAAACATGCCAACATTTTCATAACCCTACTCTTTATTTTGTTATAGTGGTATCATCCCAACGCTTCCTATGAACATAAGCAACCTGTCTGCATGTCAACAGACTGTATTCAACTTTTCAGAAGCATTGCAGCTTGGCTATCAAAGCAAGACTCTGTAAATGTTTTTCAGTAGTATAGGACAGATACATTATTCAAAGGCCACTAAAATCTATGCAACATATTCCTTTATCCAGCCATGGATCATGAAATTCATCACGGAATAATGGAGATATTCTGGTTTTAAACTGTGCTTCATCCAGGCCAAAATATAGAAGGGGAGGCCAGGGAGTGTCCTCAGAATGCATAGCAGACACCGAACCACTGTCTACTTCACTTTCAAGTTCAGCTTTTACAATTCAGAGAACAGTCAAGAACATCTCAACACAAAAACAGAGGGTATGTTGAACTACTGATTTATGAGAAAACACTCGAAAGCACTATAAATGTGCAGTAGGACATGAGCTTCTGTTTACACAGCTCTGTCGCATCATTTCCATTTGACAACTGCAGTTACTGAAGCATAAGCTTCCTTTCTAGTACATACTGATAACCCACCATTACCTCAACAAACACTGACTCAGGGTGACACTCTGTTCCCCTTTTTTGTTGTTTTCCTTTTTCCTTTTTTCTTGATGTTTGTAAAAACCTGAAAAAAAACTCTTGTTCTTCATACAGACTGTTATCGGTTTAAACCACTGAACATTTACCTATTAATCATTACTGTATTAATGACACGTTTCAGTTACGAATCTTTCAGTAAGCCTTGAAGTCACATCCAAAAAATTAAAAAGGTTCAACTTTTTGGGACCCTTGGAATTATCCTAATCTTACGCTCCTCTCTTGGCAAACCCCCCACATCCCATCCGTCCCACCTTCTTTGCATGCAAATTTTCAGTGAGGCAGTTACATTCTGGTGCATTCAGGGACCAGAGTATTACTGATGCAATGTTTAAGGTGGAATGGTAAATTTATTGACACTAGAATGTAACTGCTGCGCTGTTTGAAATAAAAAAAGACAGATCTACATATAACACAGACATCTGAAGCTTTTAAAAGCCATGTTTACTTAAAGCCTGTGGCAGACATATTAACATATGTTTTACCTTGTAGCAGTTTCACAGTGAGCTCAGTAGTGAGCTCTGGTGTAGAGATGCTGCTGATGTCTTCTGTTTCTAACATCCCACAGATTAGACTGCTGCTCGTATAGAGTCAGTGGTGCATCTGGGACTTCCAGAAGGCTTAGAGTGATGTTTTTCACATAAAATTGGTCCAAATAAAAAATTAAAACGTGATTTGTTGATTTTTCTGTCATGTCGTAATTATTCTGATGGTTAATCCAAAACGTTAAGGCTTCTCTTCAGCTCCTGAAGTCCTAACCAATAGGTATCTACCTAGATACTGTGGAGAAAAACAGTTTCTGATTGGCCAATTTCCTGGGGGGTGTTTCAAGAATGTAACCTTTTTGTTTCCATCCCAAAACGAGAGTAGTATTGTAATAATATATGCAGAGTTTAAATACAGGGATAATTCTGTAAACAACTTCATTTGACAATGAAACAGACAAAAAAAGGGTCCTGAATGTGAACAGACATGTAATTCATTACACAACTCACTGCATAATTTACTATGCAATTATGTACAGAAGAAATGACGATAAAAGCTCTAAACTTTTAATGGTGAAAATGGTATTCATTAAGATTGAAAGGACTTATAATTGTTCCTGACACTGCTTGAGTCTGGAGGTAATGACATAATTCAAGAAGAGCTGTTTTTCCACTGGGGTTGGGAATCCAAGTGAGCTTTCAGATTTGTTTTTCCAGAATATGGTTGAATTTCACAGTATGTAAAACGATCCGTTCCATCAAGAGAAGACACTCATTCCAAATGACATTCTGCTGCCTTAAATATAGGCCTAAACCCAGAGGTGGCCTTCAGTTCTCCAGTAAAACTCTACTGAGCTACAGTCATACAATACAAGTCTCCATGCATTGAGTTGGCTCCTGAAGAGGTTTAGAGGCCTATATTTAGAGCTTTTACAGCTTATGATTGAAGCACAATCAGCACTTGGACCTGCCAGCATCTGGGACGCAGTCTCAATGATACACACAGAGCTGCAGGACAAACAGAGCAAAAGCTTTTCTTCTGCATTGTCAGCTAGACCTTACATTCCCCCACAAATGCTTGGCCTTCTCAGCCCTTAGATTTAAGTCTGAGTCAGGATGGATTTCAGAGCTAAATTACATGTAATGTTCTGGTGGGAATCACTAGAAGCCCCACAGTACAATAATATCATGACACTCACTACAATACTATTGCAATGTTCAGAGATGTGTAATATGCAAAGTAGTGATAAATTTCAAAAGAACATTCTACGTGTTTTATCTTATAAAGCATGTACTTCAGTTTCTCTTTTTTATTAAGATGGACCGTCCACACAGCAATATTACACATAACATCCCCCCTGCGTTTACATATTTAGCAGACACTTTGATCCACAATGATTAACACTGGTTGGGGAATGCAGTGTTAGAAGTCTAAAGCCCGCCTTAGACTGCGTGATAACAGAAGTCTTAAACATTTATTATAGATCACAATGCATGAGGTGCTGGAACTGAAATCTTTGACAAATTCTGTAGCAGACTGTGTGACAGCAATTATGCTCACGTGTGCTAAAAGTCAGATTATACGGTAAAGACTTTTGTGATGACAGATTTACGATGCAAGAAATAACAACATTCTGCTCGCGGCTTCTTGTTGTTTATGGAAAATTAGGTCACGCTACAAAAAAGCCCTCTGCATAATAGTGGCAGTGTTTTAATTGTTAAAACACACACATCAAGAGGCGAAGAAGGGCAATCTCCAACCTGAGCTTGAGGTCAGCATGCAAATTATTCTGTCTATTACAGCTATGCCATGTCAAAGCAGATCACTCATAAACTGAAGGTTGGACCAAGCTAATATATGTAAGCAAATATATATCACAAACAGTAGAGTTTATCATCTTTGCAACTTGCTTTCTGTAGCTCTCTCAATAGCTGTGTCTCAAGGCTAAAGATGCAGGTGAAGAAGGCTGCATTTGTAGGCCATTACTTCACAGAAGGGTGACCCGTATTGTAGGAGTCCTCAAACACAGCTGAGAAATGCACTTTTCAAGTCAAAAGACTCGACTAGTGTATTCAGTTCTTCCTATACTCAGACTACGCAAGTTGCACAGGGCCCCCACCCACTTAGAGCCCCATCCATGGCAAGCATGACAGCATATTTAAAAGCTATTAATTAGAAAAGCATATTATACATTTACTAATCAATTTCTGATGTTCACAACAAAGTGTGACTGGTCGCATCAAGTGTAACAACAATGGGCAGCATTATTTTTCTGTTATCCATATGGACGTAGCTGCAGCAGACTGGACAGGACGTCTTCCAAGCAGGCCCTGCATCAGGGGTCATTTCGTGCCCCACTAACCAATCTTCATGCCCCACTAAACCAACTACATTTTATACATGAATTTATAGCAGCACGTGGCAGAAAACAAAGTGAAAGTAAACTTTATGCGCACTATAAAAAAAGGTTAACAAAGGAGAGTTTGTATATCTCACTTTGTCTTACCTGCATTTTAGGGATGTGCTGTATGCTTTGGGAGGATACATCAGCAGACAGCTTTCCTAAATGGGCAGATATTTAGTGATTTGCTATAAATGCGTCTCCTTTAGACAGATCTACCATGCAATTATTGTTCCTTATTTTTTTTATTTTTTTTTTTAGACTGCGCTAAAGTGCTGCGCGCCCCCCTCATTAAGACCTATCTCAGATTGTCTATTTCCCAGTATCTATGTCGAAAAGATAAAGTGTAAAGGTAACATTTTTTCAACAATATAATGGAATTGCTGGTTGAACGTGATGATTGACAGCAGATAATTGTAAGGGGAATCATGGGGTGTGTAACGTTACTTTGGCACAGGAGTAGGGAGGGTTCACACTGCATTTCTCTGAAGATGGAAGGTGGAAGGTTTTTTCTTAGGGCACCACATGTTGCGTTTTTTTGAATGCTGCATTAGGCTGCATTTCTCCCTGTTGCTAAGCAACAGCTAGTGATGACTGGCTAGCTATAATTAGCCAACTACTTGCTTGTTAATTATAGACAACAAAACAACAAAAAGTTGAAATTTCGAACTAAAGGTCCACCTTACTTTTGAACTGATCGGTCAGCACTGGAAAAAACGCTCAGGCCGTAAGACATTTCACTGAAATTTCAAGAAAGCAACAAACATTGGTATCAACATTACTTACATACAAAGTGCTGCAAAACACTCAGCACTCTGAGGAAAACAAAAATCAGACCAGTGTGAATGTATTAAATGATATTAAATGCCTCAATGGTCTGTGGAACCGGCCATGTCAGTCAAAGAATTTGAATAATTTTTGGTGTTATTGAAAGAGGAATGCTGTAATCTACTGGCGTAATCTGCTCTGAAAAAGCCTACTGTTGTCATGGTGTGCAGAGCTGGCTACTACTAGCTATTGATGACTGCCTAGCATTTAGCTTGATAAACAAATGTTTGTTACCAATTGTACTGATAAAAACTGTACCACTGAAGTGCATGCACATAGCCAACCAGAAGGTAACTGACCAAATCTTAGTTGTAGTGGCCATGTAAGCAGACAGAAAATCAGACAGTCCATGTACCTCTGTGGGCGGAACATCTGAGGCTGACCCTCGTTCAAAATAATGCTGTTGCTTTTGCTATCAATCTGCTTTTGCTACCAAGAGCATCATGCTAACAGCAATTTCAACAATCCTTTTCTACACGTTGTTTAAATCAGTAAGTTACCAGCTCTTTTCCTGTCCTACATATTTTAGTGCTTTCCTGCTCCAACACAACTGATCCAACTAATTAGCTAATTAACATGTCGTCACTAAGATGAAGTGCATATGTAAGCACAGGGAAAACAATGAAATGTGCAGGACAGCGGTACTCCAGGACCAGACCTGGGACCTACTGCAGCGAAGCTGTGGAGCCGAACACGGAGAAGTGTAATGATGGTCGGGTGGAGGAACAAGAGGCACGAGAGAGTGTCACCCACACACACCGCCATCCATCAGTGATGCTGCTGGCGAACAGCTCCATTCATCAAACAGTTGCCACTGAGACAGATCTGCACACTAATCACACCTCACAGCATCCTGTGTGTGACTTAGGCTGCTACATTCAATCCAAAGAGGCCTCACATTGAAGTTCTTGTGCAGAACGAGCTTTGGTAGACTCAGAGAGGATCTTTTCTTTGGAGTTTCAGCATCCATATCAGATGTAACTTTGCTTAACTGCCTTGCTTAAAGAACAATTATTTTCAGTCTCAGCCCTTAACCTCCAACATAGAAAGCTGCAACACTGAAGGAGCCACTGACCAAAGACCTACCTTGTGAATAAGCACTCATCAGCACTCATCGCTAGGGACACACTGATTATGAATTTTTATGGCTGAGTCCAATTTCTTTTCAGGCAAACTGGCTGATAGCTTTTTTCTTGGCCTTTTTTTTTAAACCCAAAGCTCACACTGTGTAGGCTAAATGAACATATGAAGTACATCTCCAGTGCTTTCTAATAGCCAAAGTTGCAATACAAAGAACATTATTTACTCCTTAATGGTCCAAACTGGCATTTCAAAACCTTAAACAAACAAACAAAAAAAATCAGGTGCCCATTATATAACTTAAAAGAAATAAACTGCAACATTGAAACTAAGTGGTGACTGGCTATTTAGCACAATGAATCATGCATAATTACGCTACAATAATTTGGTATAGGTATAGGAGCAGCATTCAAATACAGTGTTAGCGCACTTACCTGCCTCTTGTTATATACCTCATCAAACTGCAACACAGATCAGCCTGAATTACAGTAATAAATTGGCCAATGCTGACGTGTTTTCGGAGCAAAAATCTGCTGATTTTGATCATGCATCCCTACTCATCAGCACTCAAACCTTTCAGGTGTTTAATCATATGTGGGCTAAACGAGTTTCAAAATGTGCTTGCTTGGTAAAGAAAATTGTCGAGTTATTATTTAAGCAAAACCTGCTCTTCATTCCAAGGACCCTTAAAGATGCTATTGAATGGAAAATTGTGTTTCTATTTGCAAAGATAAATAAGGAGAGTTTGGTACATGGATCCGAGACACTGTGAACCTCTAACTCTGTTGTCTCCTCCTTCAAACACAAATCCTGTAACTGCAAAAAAGAGTGGTAAATATAATATTTCACACCCCCACAATTTACATAGACCAGCCCACATTCTAGCCCAGCAGGAAACAATGACACCACAGCAACAGCTATGAAAATGGAGGGCTAATGTGTAGAAATTGTACCGTCCCAGGCAGTGAAGGGGTGTCGGGCATAACTGATGTTCATCTGTAAACGAGGCTGAAGTTGGATTCCTATTTGCTAGTTTCTTAATTGAATGTTCCGTTCCACCTTAAATGCTACAGCTTGTATGGCTTCAGAATGTAACTGTGGCACCATTTAAAGTGCAAAACAAGCGGGAGAATAGGAAGCCAACTTCAGCTCCCACATCTTTAGCAGGATTACGGACAACTTTAATTCAAAGTTGTTAGTTTGCTCTGCACATTTCACTCTGGACAGCTTCTCAAACCCTGGACAATATCGAGCAGAGTTTGCTTAGTGTTTCACACTGAAGAGACTGAAGAGAGGGGCAGTTCCAACTTTATTAGCATCACAACCCAAACAGCGGCCTAGAAGTAAGAGTCATACTGCGTGATTTTATCCACTTTTTGACAGTTGAAGCCAGATCATGTTAAACTGAAAGTTTCATAGTGAGCTAACGACTTTAATTTACTTTATGTTGTTGCTGAGATTGAAAGCGAGTAGCTAGTGTAAGTAATGTTAGCTACTAGCAAGCTACTGCTGCTTCTGTGCTTCTATGGCACCTTTTATGAACATGAAGCTGAGTGTTGAAGCTAAATGCCCAAACACTTGCAGTGGCAGAGCTTAACCCCTAAATACAAAGGCTTATTATTCAGTAATTACAGGGACCTCAATGCAAACTAAAGGAGCTATTGTTGGGTTATAGAAATGTGTAATAAAACTTTAAGGGGTTAACGAGGCAGCGAACCAAGACACTTCTTTGGAGTTTGACTTGACTAACCAGGAACTTTGCAACATGTCAGCGGAGCTTGATTGGGCTGTGAGTTTAGGGATTTCACCCATGACAGCAGAGTTTGATTAGGCCGCAAGCCAGGGACTTCCTACTGTGACAGTGGAGTTTGATTTGGCTGTAAAACTGGGAACTGGGGACTTTGCATCACGACAGCGGAGTTTGACTAGGTCATGAGTTGGTGATTCGCTTTGTGATAACAAAGTTTGATATTCCACTGAAAAGGACTTGGCACCACGATAGCGGAGTTTGACTGGGCCGTGAGCCAGGGACTTTGCACCACGACACCAGAGCTTGACTATCTGTAAGCCAGGACTTTGCATCGTGACAACGGTGTCTTATTGGGTCACGAGTCAGGGAACGATACAACCTGGTTGGGCCAGTTTTTCTCCCTGTCAGCTGGGGAACTCTGGATGCGTGTGTGTGTATGTTTTGTTTGCTGTTATTTGGAATTGTAAAGCGTTCTTGACTGTGAGGAAGGCGTTATATATGAGTAACAGTGAAAATCAAACGTTGCTAGGTAATTTTCAAAGGGAGGCAGGGAGCCCCTAACCCTAACCCTAACCCTAACCCAACACTTTTTGATAGGCAGACATATTCAATAGATTTATAGTATACAAATCCCAGCCAGAACATGTCTCTGCATGTTGTGGTGCCTTCTACATTCCTTGGAATGGTCCTGATTGCATCTAGCTCATGTTTCACTAGTCTCACTGTGTGACTGGTAATAAACAGCCAAGGCCAAAGACATCATAGACTGCAGGACCTTTAACCACAGCAACATACTGTTATGCCACTACACTGACTCACATGTATGAGTAACTAGCTGAATTAGGGAAAAGTAAAGAACTGCAGATCATAGAGTCCACTGACAACCAGTGGCCTGGGCTAACTGCTGGACACTTCATGACAGTGGTTTTGAGAGCTTTTAAAGGAATAGTTAGGCAAAACAATAATAAAATCATAAAATGCAATTTCTGTCTGTTTTAGAGGTGCCTCAGCTGAGCTATACGTTTTTCTTCAGTAATGTAGATGGAATGCATTTCGTTCGAAAATGTGAAGAATGTTACAAAACCATCAGCGAACTGGATTTTCAACTTCGTAGGTGAACGAGCAGGTCAACATTATAAAAGTGTCTTTACTGTATCTAAATAGTATTTTTATTTTATTTATTGTGGCAGTTATACACGATTTTTTGAAATATAAAAAGTATAAGTCCTTTATTTCATCAAGCATGTATTTGGTTTCAGCATTACTCCAAAAGTGTTTTGCTGCCATCTTGCAGTGCTGCTTGCTTAGTTACGGTACTGCAGTCTGTTTTCGCACATGCACAAAAAGAGTTTACATGCACTGAGAAATCTGATTACCAAGCTAAAACCCAGCTCTCTTTATCAGATTTCTTCATCAGATTTCAGGTAACTCTGAAATTAGAGTATGATGTTTACATCACCATTTGAATAATCAGATGACTGAAGAAATTCGATTATGCTCTGATTATTGAGTGCATGTAAATACACTCATTGTCCCAGTTAATCTGATTACAGAGTTTGAGTGCTCCTGTCCTGTGTATTTGAATGTTTTAGAGTTATTTGATTCCAGTAATTAAAAAATTGATTCTCGAGCCGCCGGTGTAAAGGCCACTAAGGGGCCAGCAGAAACGTGCTACCACAAAGGTAGTTGGTCAGCCAAGACATGCTTGGTCTGTAAAATTTGCTTTGTTAGTTTCCCAATGGAGCTACAAGTCTACTGTAGCTAAAACAAGTAATTAAAGCTCATTAGCACAGCATTTACCATTGTGCTAACTGCATGGCTATATCATCACATACTTACCTCAGACAGCGTCGTTAAATCCTGACGTACTCTCAAATAGACCTGCTTATGTGGTCTCTGACACTGTATGATACACTGTTATTTCTAAAAATGGACAATCGTACATCACAAAGCTAAAACCAGTAGTTGTAATCTTGAAGCCTGATTTTCATCTGTACTTATGTCCATGTTTATAGATAACAGTGTGTCATACACTGTCACAAACCACATAAGCAAGTCTATCTGAGATTACTTAACAACTCAACATGGTATCAGGTAGGTGTGTGATGATTTAGGCATGCAGTTAGCACTATGGTACCTGGCTTTCTTTACTTGTTGCCATCATTAGCCTCGCAGCTCCAGTGTAAAACTGAAGATGCACACTTCAGACATCATGTCTTTGCTGTTTGGGGTAAGAGATGAACTGTGTTACTGTATTAAAAAAACACTTTCAGGTGCTGTAGTTGGAATGCAGAGTAGTGCAAGTGTGTTCTTTTGCATTTTATCAGGCGCTCTTGTTTCTTGTCATCTCGTCACATTTTCGCAGAATTAAAGCTCTAGTTTCGCTCTAGTTTTTGCCACCACATCTCAACATCGCTCTCTCCAGCTTCGTTGACATAGAACATCACAGCCTTTTTTTTAATTTTTTTTCCGAAGGCACTATATCTTATGTAACATTCAGGCGGCAGCCTCTGATCACCGTGCCACGAACCAGGCTGCAGACAGGAAGGAATTAAAAGTACACTGACGCTCGCGGCTGTTACATCTACATAAACATGCTAGCAGAGGTGAAATAGACTTGTACCAACCGAATGGCAAATAGGGACAGAGAGTGATGTGGAATAACAATGATGTCTTCATTGAATTGGGAAAAAAAATCATGAGTTAAAGTGATAGTTGGGCAAAAAAAAAAATCACATTTACACAATTTCTCCCTTACAGCAAATATGTTCAATGTGCCATGACATGTTGGATGTCAGACTTTGCTTCTTAAAGCTGACTTTACATGGTGAAACTTTCACGCAACTAGTTGCACTTTGCGAGCTACCTGCGACATAATTTCACTAAGCAATTCAAAAGTTGCATACAAAACATCGTTACTCCACTAGCTAGCCGAAATAACAGCTTATATCATATGACACCATATCATTCTCACTACAGAGCCAACAGTGACGTTTAATTTACATTTTTGCAGCATTTTTATCATCTTCATATATGTTTTTCTGCAGTCATTGACATTCCTGTTTTCTGTATCTATATACCTGTCATTTATCTATCTAGTTTGGGTTGTTTACAATATATATTTGAGTTTAATCTGTTGTGTTTATGAAATACGGTCAGAATTTTATTACACACTTCTATAACCTAAGAACTACTCAGCCAGTTTTCATTAAAGTCCCTGTAGCTACTGAATAATAAGCCTAGCAGAAGTGAACTTTTTCAGAGAGGTGGGTTTTTCCCTCATGTTTTGACCAAGTTTTGACATTTAAGGCCTAGCTCAAATAGGCAGGGTTCACCACTGGTCTTGGCTGATTAACTACCTTCAGGGTAAGAGGGGGACGGTTTGTTATTTTTGCTGA
>JAILXH010284559.1:17969-40447 GCA_023558415.1 Piaractus mesopotamicus | reverse complement strand
GAGAAACAGATGGACTACAGTCTGTAACTGTAGAACTACAAAGTGCTCCTATATGGTAAGTGGAGCTGATAAAATGAGTGTAGAAACAAGGTGGTGTTTTTAATTATATAGCTGGTCATTGTAATACTGGACAATAATAGTGGGCAGTAACTTCCCTTTTTTTAAGAAAAAGAACATAAACCCACTTATAATAGAAGCCAATGGACAGATGCTGAGACACACTGAAAGTGCTGTCCGTGGTAATCGACTGTGTGCTGCAGATTAGCTTGATAAACACTGGAATATTCTTTTTAAATGTGTATAAGAGTTCTTCTTCAAATGGACACCGCCCTATGGAATATCGTTTAACAGACTGGAGTATTTCTCAGACACCACTAGTGCATTGATCACTGTCATGAACTGATAAGAAAAGCTCTCTCTCTCCATGGCCACTGGTCATCCATTAAACAGCCAGAGACTCCAACCCCCTGTAGGCATTGTCTTCCACCTAAATGAATGGTGTAGTAATCTCCTGTCATTGCTTCACTACATCATGCTGAAATGGCCTATCAATCACTCTCATGAATTAACAAAGATTCACATTGACCCTTTCCGAAATTCTCCCAGCCTTTCCAACGCCAGGAGGAAAGTCATGGCCAATCTGTCTATGACCTATACAATTAGTCTCCCCATAATTAGCCCTGTCCATTACAAGCCGGCGAGGATTAGGTTAACGAGGTTAAACAACGTCGGCCCAGGGCGAAGATGAGGCCTAATCGGGTTAAAATTGAGTAGATAGGAAAAGTGATCTACCCTGCTCTTGAAAGAGGAGAGGCTTCTCTCCCTTAATGGCGCAGTTGCGGTCACACCCAGAGTCCACTTCTCGGTCCTTAATCTGAAAGGTCTGGACCACTTATAGTACCTATAAATCTATTGATCCCTCTATCATAAGTGCATAAAAGCACAGACTGATCTCTTTCAAAGAGAATGTTTACAGCTTACATCACTGTCAGAGTGGTGTTGCTTTGTGCGCTGTTTGAACACAGTTCTAGAGAATATTCTCCAAACCCAAATTTGACATCATTTTCAGATATTTAGACTGAGCTCCCACCTTTAAACCTTACTATTCTTCTTCTTACTCATATTTCTTATTTTTTCTAATGTAGTACACTGCAGTCACTCATGTAGTTGCAGCAAGGTCCACCAAGGTCTACAAGACCAGTATGAAAATGACACACTGTGTAGATTATCCACAGTAAAAATCATCGGAAAGTTACTTAAAGGCACTGATTGATCTAAATTAGGAAATAATTTGAATATGAATTTAATTTTGGATAACTGATATTTAGGCTTTTTTAAAATTTAAAATATAATTATCTTTTTTTACTAATAAATGATGCGGTGATGGCTGTAATTGTCGCTAAGGTTATCTGGCTACAGTCGGGCTAAAACAGAATTTTGTTCTGCTGAAGTCGGGTTTAGATAGAATTCTGGTGAACTATATGCAGTTCAGATGGAATTTCGCTAAGCTATATACGGGTTCGGACAGAATTTTATCGAGCTATATTTGGGTTCAGACAGAATTTTATCGAACTATATTCAGGTTCAGACGGAATTTTATCAAGGTATATTCGGGTTCAGACGGAATTTTATCAAGCTATATTTGGGTTCAGACAGAATTTTATCGAACTATATTCAGGTTCAGACGGAATTTTATCAAGGTATATTTGGGTTCAGATGGAATTTTATGAAGCTGTATCCGAGTTCAGACAGAATTTTATCAAGCTATATTCGGGTTCAGATGGAATTTTATCAAGCTGTATCCGAGTTCAGACAGAATTTTATCAAACTATATTCGGGTTCAGGCAGAATTTGGGTTCAGATGGAATTTTATCGAGCTATATTTAGGTTCAGATAGAATTTTATCGAGCTGTATTCGGGTTCAGATTGAATTTATCAAGCTGTATTCGGGTTCAGATGGAATTTTATCGAGCTGCATTCGGGTTCAGATTGAATTTTATCAAGCTGTATTCGGGTTCAGACGGAATTTTATCAAGCTGTATTCGGGTTCAGAAGTTTATCGAGCTATATTCGGGTTCGGATGGAATTTTATTGAGCTATATTTGGGTTCAGATGGAATTATATCAAGCTGTATTCAGGTTCAGAAGTTTATCGAGCTATATACGGGTTCGGACGGAATTTTATTGAGCTATATTTGGGTTCAGATGGAATTTTATCAAGCTGTATCCAGGTTCAGATTGAATTTTATCAAGCTGTATTCGGGTTCAGATGGAATTTTATCGAGCTATATTCGGGTTCAGAAGTTTATCGAGCTATATTTGGGTTCGGATGGAATTTTATCGAGCTGTATCCAGGTTCAGACAGAATTTTATTAAGCTGTATCCAGGTTCAGACAGAATTTTATCAAGCTATATTTGGGTTCAGCCGGAATTTGGGTTCAGATGGAATTTTATCAAGCTTTATTCGGGTTCAGAATTTTATTGAGCTTTATTTGGGTTCAGAATTTTATTAAACTGTATTCGGGTTCAGAATTTTATTGAACTATATTCCAAAGTAGGGTTTAGACAGAATTCAGGGCTACATTCGGGTTTTGATTCAAACTCAGATTCAGGCCGCATGATTTTGGGATTTTCAACACTAATATTTAAAACTGTAGATTTAAATATTAGAAACTAGCCATCAAAGGGTATTTTTATATTTTCTGCAGTATTTTAGGTATTGTTCAGATAAAAAAAAGTTATAAATGACAAATAATAGGTAATGAAATTATGTGTTTACAGTAAGTTATGCTCCTTGAGATTTAATCACTCTTCAAAAACTCTCATTGTTCACTTTCAGTGTTATTTAGCTTTCTCAGTCAGTTTAGAATCATCTACAGCTCAGTTCATCATGCTGGATGCATCTAACCTTTTTTTTCATACTTACAGCTTCTTACAAATGATTTGAAACATATGAAGTTGCACAAGACTAGCATTATATATTTTTTTTTTTACAAATTTATGCATAACCAATTTTTTGAACACTAGTGTAAATAACGCTTTTCAACAATTGTGTAGATTCATATCTTCAATTTTGAAGTTTTTACTGTGATGATATCACTATGAAATTTGCACAAAGAAAGAAAGAAAATCTTTCCTCTCAGATATTGGCATTTTGTAAGACCAGTGTTTATGTAGGCTCTGAGGGTAGTGTACCTCACTGTTGGACAACTGGTACCAGGGCTGTTTGCCATATGTGAAGATTTCCCAAAGTACAACCCCAAAGCTCCAGATATCACTCTCTGTGGTGAACTTTCTGTACATGATGCTTTCAGGTGGCATCCAACGAATAGGTAACATGGTTCTGCCTCCGACCTGAGAAAGAGAGAGAGGTGGAGAGAAAGAGAGAGAGAGAGATGCAGAGTTTTAAAAGCCACATTTAAGGACGCTTGAGCCCACCTACAGTAGCAGTCAAATTTTGGACAGCTGATTAAATGTATGTTTTGCATAATCTTAAAGACATTTATTCTAATGGCCTCTGCTTAAATGTTTAAAAATAATTCCTAAGATGGTTGGCATAGGGTAGTGGATAATAGCAAGCACACCATGCTGTATAAGAGTCCTTGGGCAAGACTCCTAACCCTACATTCGCCTACCTCTGTTACATCGTTAAGTTGCTCTGGCAGTAGTAAGCATCTGCCAAGTACTATAAAAACCATATTTATGTACGATTTTTTTTTCCAAATCAAAACTAACATCTTAGGTGGCTCCTCATGAAGCTTTTTGAAAGAAAGCCAAGAGTGGCAGTGAGACAAAGAGGCGCCACTTTAAAAAATGCGATTTTTTTTCACTGCATATGTCTGTGCAATTGCATAATTTTGATATCCTCACTACTATATTATACTGTGTAAAAATAGTTGTGTCCAGACTTTTGACTGGTTCTGTACATCAACGACACACAGATTTCACCCAATTCTAACAAGTTGAACCAACCCTGTAGTAATCAGTGCTGTAGATGTCTCTGGACATTCCAAAGTCTCCAATCTTGACCACAAGACCTTCCCCGACCAAGCAGTTCCTGGTGGCTAGGTCCCTGTGCACGAAGTGGAGTGAGGCCAGATACACCATGCCCGAGGCAATCTGGGCAGCTATCTGGAGCATCTGTGGCAGAGTCAGCTGACCCATCGGGGGCATCTTAACCTCGTCCAGGATCCGAGCATCTGGACCATGAGCCCTGTGCAAAGAGGACAGGAGGAGTTCAGCAGATCAGGCCACCTAGATAAAGGTCCAAAAGGCTGCACAATAAACTGTCTGTATTGCAGTATTTGCTCTTTGCAATACCAATATAACAGGACCCCTCCTTCTGAAACTGGTTATTGTGTGCTATGAGCATCCAGACTAATAACACACATTTCTCATGAGGTTCGAAGGGTGTTAATCATCATCACACAATGTAAATAGAACCAATATCATAGCAATATGATATTTGTCCATAAAGTACAGCTAAGACATATATTAAGGCCCTGTTTTAAAGTCTATTCCATTTTACTTCACTTTCCATGCAGGTAATGAATAATAAGCTTTAGCATACGCACAAGGAGTTTATCTGTCAATGTTATACAGCTTTCCGTAGCACAGCATTGTATCCTTCACCCTCATCACCCTGACTGACTGCAGTTATACAGCTATAACAAGAATTTTGTCTTTCTAGCAGTAATGTTAGCTTTCTGCTATGATTCTGCATCTGCCAGCAAGTGAAAAAAAAAAATTCAAAAAGCCTGTCCCAAAAAACACCTCAAAACAGTTGCAGCTTTAAAAAAAAAAAAAAAAAAAAAAAGTTAAAAAGTTTCTCCCACAGGTTTTCTAGTCTTGTGAATTGAAAATCTTGCTGTGCTATTGTGGCTGCACTGTAGGATGTGAGTGAGCACGTCTCCAACAGATGTAGAGATGGTTAAAGTTTGCTTTAGGGGTACAAGGGGTTAAATGATCAGTGTGTGAAATTAACCAAGGATTGGCCACTGACTCCTAGGCCCAGTTTCATTTCACCTCTTGCCCCTATCTCTTAGCCCTTACCCCTCCGTTTTGTGCGTTCACGCCTAGGAGTCCTGATTTTTGTTGAGATAGAGGGGCAGGGTGAAGTGTTAGGGCTACATGGCCCTCCAAATGGAGGTTTTTCACAGTCACACTCCAAACGGAGTGCTATGAGAAAAAAAGAAAAACCGGCAAAATTAAAAAAATCATGATAACCATTGTGTTGTGTTAGTTTATTGTCAGTGTGTTATGGTCATTTTCTTCATAACAAGCATAAAAATCGCTCGTAGTATGCTGATGTATCGCTAGCTAGCTAGCTAAATTTCCCGTTCCACCTTAAATGGTACAGCAGTTACATTCTGCTGCTTCAGGTGTCAGAACTGCTGCTCCATTTAAGGTGGGACGGGAAAATTCGAACAAGAAGCTGGAGAATAGCTGACTTCAGCTTCATATCACTGAAGAATTGGGGGGTAATGAATAACGATTTCATCCCCTCTTTGAAGGCCCTAAATTAACTAAAGCCCAGCAGCGAGGAGCTGAACTTTACCCTCCTCTGTTATCACAGCAGATTAGCAGGATTGCCTACAGAGCAGCGCTAGTAACTTGTTAATGAAGTAATGTTCTTTTTTATTTGAGGGTCCCATTTTGAGGGAAGATTTCAACCACTAACCCTTGTAACTCAGGTCCAAGGACCAAGAGGACATTCGAAAACAGGGGGTAAAAATAGAAAAATGGGATTCGGCCCTAAAGTAAGGGTGGAAAACCTGCAGCATCTGCTTATGATACAATATACTGCACATACGACCATGTTATAAGATTTTAGTGAGGGGAGTACACACACACTGTCCACTTTCACTGTCATTTTATGAGCTCCACCTACCTCGTAGATCCACTATGTAGGTGTATAGTTAAAGACTGTGTCTGTTATAGTTCCCCTCTGCCCCAGAATAGCCCTGTGGTCACAAACCGACCATAGTTGAAGGACTAGAGGATGGATAACATAAACTGTGCAACAACAGATGGACTACAGTCTCTTTATACCAGCAAGGTGGGGCTAAAAGGGAGGGGTTTTTAATGAAGTGGCCGGGCAATGAAAGTTCAGAGAATGGTTTGACTGTCAAGCTTGAACAGCAGTGGCACAGAGGAACCATGTCAGCCAGGAAGCGCTTCATCAGCCGGCAGATTCACCACAACTATGACCATGCGTGCAACGTCTGACTATTCATATACCGCAATCCATCAAGTTTAGGAAGTAAACAAGCTCTTCCCAAACAATCCCCTACTTTGGCTTCAGTTCTCTAATGTCATAAAGTCGCTCTTGTCATGTGCAGGCACCAGAGCGCAAAGCCCCTCTCCATTCATCCTAATATTTGCGCCTATCCGCTCTGTCACTCGCTGGCCTTTTCCATGCCGTTGAGAGGTTCCCAGTGTGATTACTATTAGTTTATCAGGCAGGTGGCAGGAGAGCAGCAGCTGCTGCTCAGACTAGAGACTCCATCCATAGACTATCTACTGGAAATGTGATTTCCACTCCCAATCTGGCCTCCCCACCACCTGGCGGACCGGCTCCTTGCGCACTGGACATGTCACTGAGACTCCACTATGCTGGACATATGGTCTCTCCATTCACGTCGTCCAGCAGGCTTACAGTTTGGAGAACTTTTCATCATCTTTAAGAGACGAGGACAGCTTCAGTGTACAGTGGGCTACACATAGGGGTTTTGGACACAGAAAATGTGGATCAAAAATCAGGAGGAAAAGAATCTGATTCTGTAACAAATCTATATCACTTTGCGTGAGCAAAGTAAAGATCATGTGAAAACAATAGTAGCCACATGTAGACTAATGTTAGCATAAGACTAACCTCTAGATGGCTATTATGCATATATATTTCATGCTAAAGGAGAAGAAAAGTATTACATGATGCTACCAAACTGGGAAGGCGAAGGCCAGAATGAGCTTCCTCCCTCCTAACAGACTTTAGCTAGCAATGTGCTGAGTGATGGGGGGGGGCATGGAGAGCCATCCAACATACCCAGAGTAGAGGACTTAGCAGTAGTGGTTTTTCAGTCCCGCTCCCGCAAGATTTCATCCCACTTCTGCAGAAAATCGGAGTCATTTATCCCGCTCCCGCCCGCAACCAAAACATTTTGGCTCACTCTTGCCTACGCAAGGCAAATTGATATGTAATATCCAACATAGTCTGTTCACAAATACATTATTCCCTGCTAAAATAACATTGTAGTCATGGTCATCAGGCTCACTGTGAAGTAACTTCACCAAATGGCATTTATTCCCAGTTTATTAAACACAAAGCAGGAATTAAACCACAGAATGGTCATTTTTGGTGTTTTCCTCTGCTTGGTAGCTGTAGCCATCAGATGGCTCCACCATGTTTGTAAGCTATCAGAATTTGCATGTTGTTCACATGATCGCTTTAGAAAGACTTAATTCATTTTAACTGTTTTACTGTTATCATTTTATATTGTTTATATCGCTGCTGTCAGATCAAAGCCTCGTATCTCCATTTTTGTCATTTTGCAGTCTTTTACCTCATATGAAAATGCTTGTTGCCCTTTACATCGCGTTTAAATTCTGTGATGAATGGACCAAAAGAAATAATCCAGAATGACTTGGAAAAAAGTCTGTTTCCATTGACTTACATTAAAAGTAAAGTAGGTTTTTTCCTTCTCCTGTTACCATTTTGGAGATATGAGGTTTTGTTCCGACAACAGCGATATATATGATTTAGTGATTGCTCTACTTTATTTAGGCTAGTCATTAATTTGCGGGATTTCTCCTCATGCCTGCAGTGGGCTGGATTCCTGCCCGCTCCCATGCACAACACTGAAAATTAGTCCTGCGCCGCGAGATATTGTAGTGCAGACCTTTAACCCAGAGTGAGCGAGGGCAGTGCTCTTTGGGACGGATGGCTGTGGCATCATCAGGGACTGAACTTGCACTCTCATAACTACAGGGCTAATCAGTGTGAGCTGATACGCAATTCTTTCAGTATCAGTATTGGAAAAGAAAAGTAGTATCGTGCCATTCGCTACCATTGGGGTGGGAACCTGTGAAGCCGTAGGATCTTGCCGTTACAAAATATGCAGAAATCCGCGAAATCTGACTCATATAAAAGCTTATGAACAGTTGAGCTTAAGAACGGATGTGGGATTAACTGTCGGAACATTTCTGATTAACTCATTAGTTGGCAATCCAAACTGCGCTACTGCCGTGATTTCTTTGTGAAAGGTGTTCTGAAGAAGCTCTGAAAACGTGGCAGACACAATGCCGATATAATTTAACAGGCAGTACTAAAAAGTTCTTTTGACGTGCGCCTTTGACAGAGGCTTTGTCCGCTTTAACTAATCATCTACAGTACTTCAGGTCTATTAGCGCACTCGCTAATGGCTTTATATTCTATAAGGCGTGCAGCAATTCAGTTGTATGCAGAAGATCAGTGAAATTGGTCAAAGAATATTGTGCGCTGTCTATCAAGATTGTAAGAGGACTGAGTGCGCTGTTAGGTATGCCAATGCATTAGAAAAGAATGGGTTTTTAAGCCCCAGGATACATTAAGACTTTTAGCATGACCGCTCTCCCACACTGCTGTACTGTGTGGTTTGTAAGGTGAGGCAGTGGGTTGTGTCTGTGACCTCTGTCCAATGCACTGACCCAAGCCTATGGACTTGTGGTACTTCCATAAGGCCTTAAATTAAAAACCCTCCTATCATTTTGTGGGTGCATCAGAATGTGCATTTACACATGACCTTGAGCCACCGCACTGACCTGAGGCGAGGCTGCCTTTACCACAAACTAGGCAGCTGCGCAGATCTGTACTTTACAGGGCTGGAAAACTCATCAATTCATGCCAGACATCCACATCACCTCGCATCAGATCGCAACACACACTGCACCACTTTGCACACGAACTTTAAAGCTGAAAGAGCAGAGACGCTGCAGAATTCACATGTTGGAACACTTTAAATTGTCAGACAATTAAAAAATGCTTAAACTTGCGATAAGATGCTGACGTACCATGGAGCAGAGGTGGGAACAAGTCACTAAGTTGCAAGTAACAAGTAAGTCCCAAGTCAAGACAGTCAAGTTTCAATTCCAGTCCCGAGTCAATACAGGTGAGTCAAGTTAGTCCCAAGTTCTAATCTTCAATTCCTGAACAAGTCAGTATACATTCTTCAGCTAATTTAGGGCTGTTTCAACACTGAACACCGAAATGATGGTAACAGTAATATCACTTTTTAATGACAGAATGTTATATAGTGTGTGGCTGTATGTTTTTTTTATTCATTTTTTTCACCCTTCCAAATACAATACAAACTCCATGGTACACAGATAACCATGACAGACATACTGGTACACACATAGGGTAGTGCACCTACACATGAAAAGAAATTTCAAAGTACTATTAAACTTTTAAACCATTCAAATATTTAAAGATAATAATTTTCATGGGAACATGGGATTAAAACAAACACTAGCTCAGCAAACCAAAAACAGACGCTAGTTTGAATTGAATTTAGATGACAACAGAAACTAAAACGCCCAAGCTGAACAAAGTCTGTGAATGTATGAAGCTGAAGTTGGTTTCCTGTTTGCCAGCTTCTTATTTGAATTTCCCGTTGCACCTTGAATGGTGCAGCAATTACATTCCGGTGCCTGACTGCTGCACCATTTAAGGTGGAACAGCAAATTCAAATGTGAAGCTGGCGAATAACGAGTCAAATTCAGCCTCATGCTGCATTTTGTGGTTTGTTTGTTTTTTTTATCTTCAAAAGCTGGTAAATTCGGTCAAACAGAGCTCTGATTCTTTTGTTTTGCTATCATGTGGAAAATGGTCAGTTCGCCTGGTAAGTTTCTCCAGTAAGACTGGTGTTTTAGCACTGAGTAAGAGATTGATGCTTCACTTGTTTTTAGCTGATGGAGGCAAACTTGAACTCTAACGCCTATACCTCTGCCATGGAGGCACAACAAGTTTGATAAATCATCTCAGATGTGTCAGGATAGTGATCCATATCTGAGTTGTGCTGGTAGGTTACACTACGGCTGATTTCAGTTCATTTGTGCTCACCAGTTTTCACTGTTAATATATTGTTGCTGCTTACTGGGTATGTTTTGGTATAGTGAGGGTTTTGAGAACAAGTATTTAAAGTCAGTTAAATGTTTTTTCAGGTCAGGCCTACCTTTTTTTGGCATTTTACCCCAGTTTTCTCCCCAATTGAACCATGTCCAATTCTACCCACTAGTTAGGTCTCCCATAATCACACAATGCTAGCAGCACTAGGAGGCTGAAGGCTAATACATGCTTCCTCCAAATCATGTAAAGCGCCACCTTTCAAACTGCTGCTTTCGCAACCTCATTGGAAAGCTCAACATGCTTGGAGGAGAACGCAAAGGCCAAAACTAGCCAGCATCGAGTGGAGTGATGAAGAGAGAGGGTGGGCCACCCTACCCACCCAGAGAGAGCAAGGCCAATGGCCATGGATGGCTGTAGCATCACCAGGGACCGAACAATAGACAGCTGCGCCACTCTGGAACTGCCAGGCCTACCTTTCTATTAGATAGCCTTAATCTAAAGTGATAATTTCAATGAACTGATAGCAGAACAGTCAATGATACTGCCTGTGTAGTTTTTCTGGGGCAGCAGATCTATGGCAGCTCATTAGACTGAAAGACAGAGATTATAGCCAGCGGTGTAATTAGTGAAAACTACTGCTGAACATCCTTTAATAAGGGCCCATATTATTCAAAACAAAATTTTCCTCATTCTTTAAATAAAAGGTTTTGATGTCGTACATAAATTCTGCTAAAGTTTCAAAATCTACCAATTACTCCCCAGTCCTTACAGCTCATTTACAGCAAAAGCAGCCTGTTTTGAACCAACTGTTTCCGTAATGTCATAAAAACCATCCCATTTACATATCTATCTACTCAGCCTGCAGAAGTCCAGCTCAAATATCAGTCTAAAAGGTATAGTAACAAAAACAGCCTGTTTAATTGTAAGGGATAAAGAGAGGCTAAAAAATGGTTATGTAAAAATGAGTTATGACTGTTTTTGGTACATAAAAATGTATTAAAACACTGGAAAATGAAAATGATCTAGACGCAAACAAAACTAATGGATAAAAGATAAAAGCTGAAGTCCATTGACAGTGTGACATAATGGTGTTTAAACTGCTTATAACGCAACCTCACTGGACAGCTCAACATGCTAGGAGAACGCTAACTGCCACCAAAACTGGCTAGCATCGCACAGAGTCATGAAGGGAGTAGGCTGTAATGGTGTCATTCCATATTACACTGGTATGTGCTCGCACGTGCATACATGTGCTTTTGATCGTCTATTCGAGAAAAATGTTCAAGTGTTCAAGAAATGCTTTTAGATTTTAAGTTATGTGTTCTTTAACATTTATTGCACTGGGTTTGTTTGCTATGGACTCTTATTTTGGAGAGCAGTGCTAGGAGTTGCCGCCTGCTGCGTGCGTCGTACAGACAAGAGACATGAGCTGAATCAGAGAGTGAACTGTTAGAGAAAAGCTTCGCTTATGTGCGGCGTGATTGTGGCCGACAACAGTTGGAAAACAAAGCCCCATGATTTGTGCAAAAGCTGTCTCTTTTAATAGAGGTGAATGCTACAGTATCATAGCCAAGCAACATCCATAGTTGAGTAAACGGAATTTCTAGAGACTGACCTGAGGAAGCGGTTGAGGTCGCCGTGCCTCATGTACTCAAACACCATAGCGAGAGGCTCTCCATCCGTACACACTCCATAGAAGCGAACAATGTGCTCGTGCTGGAGAACGGTCAGGAGTTCGGCCTCTCGCTGGAAATCCTGACGAGTTGACTCATTAGCGTCCTTCAGCGTCTGGCCAGGAAACACAGTGAAGACTCATTCATTATGCTGTATGAAACGTTGGAAGTGCATCACTGAATAAGAAATGGATAAGAAATTTTTACCACACTTCATGTGTGAGGTAACTAGTTGCTATGTTAGCTGGCTTGTATAGTTGGTGCAGGTTGCAAATACCATTAAAAGAAAGCATCTTGGACAGTGTGTAGATTACGACTAACTTGGATTCTACCTTAATGGCCACCAGCATCTTGTCTGTGTCCGGACAGAGATTGGCGCACTCAGCCAGGTAAACCTTCCCAAAGGCTCCCTCTCCCAACTCCCACTTCAGCATGATGTCCTGTCTCTTAATGTGCTGCACACCTGAAACAGTCATGGTCATTCATTCCATCACGTGCATTTCATCTGCATCGAAAGCATTTGATTGTTTAGCATAGTTTTGATTATTTACAGTGTTTTAAAATTTGAACCCTATTATCTTAAAGCCCCAGGGAATCTAAAATTGGGATTTCGCACTGTACATACAGTACAGTGCAAAAGTCAGAGGCTATACTTACGTTTCTTTGAATTCCCAGTCAAAACAGCCATTAAGTACAGCTTATTCATTTTTTTCACATTTTCATATCTTTTTTTCAGTATTTAGTGGGTCCACCCTTGGCGTTCAATCCAGCTTCCATTCTTTTCAGGAGACGTGCTTTTAGCCTGCTGTTATAATTCTGTCACCACCTGTGAATGTGTGTTATCTGTTGGTGGACCTTCTAATACTCAAAATCGGCATCAGTATGTTCATACTTGTAGGCTTGGTCATTCCCAACTGTGGCATTAACTGGTTGAGAGGCACAGCAGGTAAGTGAATTATCTGCCATTGTCATCATATCTTCATTCGCCTAATAAAGCAATAAGCCATGCATTACTGTAATTGTATCACAGGAAGGGTGTTCTTAGGCAAGATGTGAAGCAGCGTGCCTAAAACTCCCTTCCCCATGATGAAATCACAGTAATGCACAGCCTCAAGTGGCTTATTGCTATTAAAAATGGTGGCCAACATAAACTATGATAAAACACACAATTTTTCAGAAAATAAGTTATTATTAATAATAATCGACTGCCAAGAAATGTAGTTTCTTTAGACTATGGTATCGTTGCCAAGCAACCATGAACTGCTGAATGAGGAGAAGAATGTTTGGTCTCCAATCAGTGCATATTTAATGAATATATAATTTAATGAACTTTTAAACTTTTTGTCGTATAATAATAATCATATGATAACACGCCAGACTTTCTTTTTCAAGCATATGCTTGAGACGTTAATACATAAAGATCTTTGACATGGTCTGAAAAACTACTGTTTTCAATTGCAATATTCAATTGTTGTTCAATTTTTACAGAAAAAAGGTTATAATTTACAGCACTGGAATTATATAAAAACAATTTTCATTACAGTTTGCATTCCCTGGGACTTTCAAATCAGTCAATCCCAGTTTACCATCTTGCAATGATCTTAGTGCTACAATACCTTTGAAAACTAAGACCTAACTGGATCTGAAAGCCTTTTAGTTTTGCCCCCCACTCACACATGTCCTTGTCTTTGATGATGCCGCAGAAATACTGAGGGTTCTCCACGAAGCTGGACAGCCCAGAGTCCAGTGTGCCTTCATCTGAGGAAGGAGGACTGGCACCAAAGTTCATAAAACGCAGAGAGACAGCGAGGTCGTCTTCCGTGCCTAGAACAGATGACCCTGTTGACATATAGGAGGAGTAGGAAAACTGTGGCTTTTCTTGTACTCAGATGCAACTTACACCCATGGGGTTTTTTTTTATGTGGGACCTGCAAACTGTTGCTTTATGTATCACCAGAACTTACTTGGCAATTACTGAATTTCACCGACTGTACATGTCAAGCACATTAGAAAATCTTTTTAAATCTTATTAAAAATTAAGGTATATTGCTTTGTATTAAAAATGGCATCCATCTCGCTTGAGATTTCTTTTCAACCATCAAAGTAACATCATGGTGAGTTCTGCCTCTTGAGCGCCTCTATTTTGAACCTCTGCACCTGAGGTAGCCCAGGACTAAAGTGAAATAGTTCATTTGTAGAGAAACTTCCAGACTCTGATTTCTTTACAGTGGTGGAGATAGGAACCAGGGGTCCTGATATCTACAACTCAAATACAGCCATTCTATTTACTCTCCAAAACTACCAGTGAACCTGTATGTGTTTTTATACGCAATTTTGGTGATGATAAAATAGTAGGAAATACAAAAAAAAAAAAAGTTTTCTTTGGGGACTATTTTGCCTTAGAACACCCATTTATCATTCCACCATGAATTGACTAAAATAAAATAATTAAAATACATTTTAGTCCATAAGCTTTATCGCAAAACTAAAATCTATGTCTCAGACATCGGGCTGAGTGTTCATAACTATTTCATGTAATAACTTTCTGTGAGGGAGCTTTTAGAGGTGGACGTCCGGTTCCTATCACCACCAGTGTGAACAATTCTGACTCAGCAAGTTTCTCTAGAACGAAGCATTTCACACCAAACCACTCCAAATAACTTTGTTTAGATTTAATTATTTAATTATACGGCAGTTTTGAAAATTCAGTGGAGTTTTCCTTAAAAGTAGGGCTGGAGGGCTGGATTCCTGCACAGTTTGGTGATTTTCCTGGTCAAACACACATGATTCAACTCAGGAGTTAATTACCAGGTTTGGTTGGTGGGCTAGAACTGGGAAATCATCCAACTTTCTGGACTCTGGCTCACACTTTCCCACCCCTGCATTAAGGGAACCTATAAAAGGTCATAGTTATAGTCATTGGGCTACAGGTCATGAAGGACCCTACAAGGAGTGGATTTTTCAATAGGAATGCACTCAACTAGACTAGCCTGAGCTATTTAGCTAGTTGGGCAAACTTTTTAATTCAAACCTTTTTTTGAGAAAGCAGAAAGGAAAATACACAAACCTTGAATAACTGTTTTGTCTGGTTTAGGTGTTGTTTTGTCTGGTTTCTATTGTCGTCTGGTTTAGCCCCTGGCTTGCCAATTAGCAAGTTAGCAGAATAGAGTAACACAGTTAAGATAGTATCAGGGACCCCCTTGAGAGGAAACCGTGAGGGTACAAGGTCATGTTGAAAAGAGCACTGAAATACACGGTAGATGCTGTTGTTGAAGATGTGCTCAAAGATTCCACTTTTAGCATCAATGCTAACGTTGGTACTGTTGTTGCACTGTTGTTAATATTGTGAAGTTCAAAGAAAATTATGAGTAAAATATTTAAATCCTGCCTAACGCTGAACAGATTCTCGTTATTGTTCATTGACGTGTTTAATTAGTGTGTTTTAATAAGAGAATCTATCTGAAAGCAGCGTGTACAGAAATACAGTTTCAAATATTATTTACTGAATATATAAAATCAGAATATATACCAGAGACATGGAAGTTACTCTTATTTTCTCTCTTATTGAGGATATATGACTGAGGCAACATGGGAAGAAAGCTGTTTTCCAAAAAAATTTGAATAAAATAATAAGGGTGGGAATACAAGGGTGTTTCCAAAATTACAAAAAGGGGAACACAGGGCCAGGGAAACATAGGGCACTTGGAAAATAGGGATTGGCATCATACAAACTACATACCATGTCAAATAATCTCAAATGCGCTTGTTTATGTGGTTTCTGACATTGACATACTGTCATGATACACTGTTGTCTATCAAAATGGAGAAGTTGCATAGCTAAAAACAGTACTAGCAGTCGTCTTGAAGCCTGAATTTGGTGGGGTAGGCCTATGCTACTCTGCTACTTGCTAGCAAAACTCGAAACTACTTGCTAGCTTATTCCGCCTCAAACTTCAGAGGCCAAATGGCTTCACCGAACTGTTATTTGACTAACCAGAGAAGCGCTCAGAGTTCAGTAGAGTCCCTGAATCATGCAGAGATGGAGGAACATGGGAAAAAAGAAAGCTGGAGGGAGGCAAGCAGGTCCATTTAGCCTCTTTGCGAGCAAAACAAGTGGGGCCAGAAAAGCCCGGGCTCCATCACTCTTCCTTAATGGCCGGCACAAGGCCGGCACTGCTCGTGCTATTTACTTTTGCAAACTGTAATTAAGACCTGGCAGCACTTTCGCTAGGCTGTTAGGCTGACACTGTGCAAAGTTACAGCCCCAGAGGAAACCGTATAGCCTATCACCACCTCCTGTGCTTTACTTAAAAGCAACACAATGCCCAGCCGCAAAGCTCGGGTTCTGAAGCCATGAGCAAAAGGTGTTTTGACGGTGTACTTTTACAGGACTTGGTTGTTTTTTCCTAGTGAATGTGAGATATTGTGTGCCGTTGCTTTCGTCATATGTGGTCAATGCAATTCAATTAAAGTTTCTAGGCCTACATATTAACTAAGTCCTGAGAGATGCATTGTAACCTTCTCAGGTTGGCTTCATTTTATGTCTTTGAGGTGTGGCGTACATTTCTATGTGTTCCACAAAAATTCTTTGCTTAAAATGCTACATTAGTCTAAATAGGTACAGTCAGCTCCAAAATAATTAGCACGCTCAGTAAAGTCTGTGGTTAATTATGTCAAACTCACACTAATAATATCAAATGCGAAATACAAAAATTGGCACCACTATTGTTCCCATGTATATTTCTCTTAAAGTCCATGTGAGCATTCAGAAACTCCTCAAGTATCATTCATGACTTCATCTTTGTTAAATCTCTATCAACATTTCATCTAACTTTCTCCAGACTCTACTGGGACTCTGATTGGAGCCAGGTTCTATAGTCAGATGAGACAAAAGTAGAGCTTCTTGGTGACACACTCTTGGCATAAAAGGAAGAATGGTTCTACAGAAAAGAACCCTATTCCCCACTGTTAAATATGGTGGAGTTTCTGTGCTGGTTTGGGGCTGTTTTTACTCCAGCAGCTCTAGGAACCTTAATAGGATACATGGAATCATGGACTCCATGAACTTCGAAGAGATTTTAAATTAAAATCTGGTTGTTTCCGCTTAATTGTAGGGTCTTCCAGCAGGACAATGATCCAAAACATACCTCATATCCACACAAAGAAGGTTCAATGAGCACAGAATCAAGCATGACCATCCCAGGCCACAAAGGAGTAAATGCAGGGGTGCCAATAATTGTGACACTGTGACAAGTGTTTTTACTTCAGTAAAAGATTTGTTTCAGTAAAAAATCTTTTCCTATTTTTTAGTGTGATACTGAGGTAATTAACCACAAGGACATTTTTATGACCTTCTTACTCATCTTTACCAAGGGTGCCAATAATTATTGATTGTGTATAGACACAATTCAGGCTTCAAAGTCGTTGCTACTACTGTTCTTAGCTCTGTGATACAGAATTTTTTAATATATTTTTATAGAAGGCAGTATGCAAAAGTTTGGGTTCCCTTGGTCAAATTACATGGTATGTTGATTTTCTAAGTGAGATTAAGTGAACATCATCTATATAGAGAGCACATTTTAATGCACAGTAACTGTTTATTTGCTGAATTTCAAATATTGGGGAAAAAATAAAACATAACGTGGCTTGTGCAGAATTTTTATAATGCCAATATGTTAAACTCAGCAAATAAATAGAGACTGTGCACCAAAATATGTAAAACATAATTTTAACAGGGGTGCTCAAACTTTAGCATACAACAGAAAGTGGGCCTATTTGAGATTACTCAGCAATGGTTTGTGGCAAGGGTATGATGAGTTAGCCATGTAGTTAGCACCATGCTAATTGCTGGGTATTAGCTTCCACTACTTGCCAGCTTCGTTAGCCTTGTAGCTCCAGTGTAAAACTAAAGAAGCAAACTTCAGACACCGAACGATCCTTGGCTGATCGACTACATCTGGGGTAAAGGGGGAAACTGGGTGCATTTGATTTTCCTCTTAACTATCACTTAGAAATGACCCAAATGACTGATAACATTGTTGCAAATCATGCATACTAAAGCTGCTGATAAATATAGCTGTTGGATAGATTACTGTATCAAAGTGCAGCATTGGAGTGCAGTCAAGACTTACGGTGGATGCCAAACTTGGAGTGCTGCCCGCACTTATTGATGACCAGCACCATGATGAGGAGGAATGTGCAAGCGAATACAGCAAGGCCTACAGCAACAGACACCTGCAGACAGAAACACAAGAAGCACTGATGTAGAGATATTGATTATATTAATAATTAGATCATCTACTGATATTTCACTAAATATGTGAGTAATCAGAATGTTAAAAAACAGATTTATCTGAAGAATAAAAAAACATGCATAAAGATTCAGGAATACTTAATTTAAAAAAGACTTTTAAATGACATTAAAAAATATAGACTATGGGGCCAATAGTATGTGGAGACCTGACCATCACACCTATATGAGCTTGTTGGACATGCTATTCCAAAACCATGGGCATTAATATGGATATCGCTCTTCCTTTGCGACTCCACTCTTCTGAGAAGGCTTTCCACAAGATATTAGAGTGTGTCTGTGGGATTTTGTGCCCATTCAGTCTAAAGAGCATTTGTGAGGTCAGGCACGGATGTTGGATGAGAAGGCCTGGCTCACAATCCACGTTACAAGTCATCCCAAAGGTGGTCTGTGGGGTTGAGGTTAGGGCTCTGTGCAGGCCACTGGAGTTCCTCCACACCAGACTTGACAAATCACGTCTTTATGGGCCTCGCTTTGTGCACAGGGGCACAGTCATGCTAGAACAGGAAAGGACCTTCCCCAAACTGTTGCCACAAACTTGGAAGCATATAATTGTCTAAAATGTCTTTGTATGCTGTAGCACTAACATCACCCTTCACTGGAACTAAGGGACCCAAACCCTGAAAACAGCTCAGATCATTATCCCTCCTCTACCAAACTTTACTGTTGACACTATGCATTCTAGTAGGTTCTCCTGGCATCCATCAAGCCCAGATTCTACCATCAGACTGCCAGATAATGAAGCTTGATTCATTACTCCAGAGAACATATTTCCACTGCTTCAGAGTCCAATGATGCCATGCTTTACAGCACTCTGGCTGACGCTTGGCATTGGTCATAGTGGTTTTAGGCCTGTGTGTCGCTGCTTGGCCATGGAAACCCATTTTATGAAGCTCCTGGCACATAGGTATAGTGCTGGTGTTGCTTCCACAGGCAGTTTGGAACTCTGTAATGAGAGGCGATTTTTACCTGCTATATGCTTCAGCACTTGGCAGCTTTCTCTGTGAGTTTGCACATTTTTCTGCTTTGTGGCTGAGCTGTTGTTGCTTCTAGATGCTTCTGTTTCACAATAATTGCACTTACAGTTGACTGGGGCAGATCTAGCAGAGCAGAAATGTCACAAACTGACTTGTGGCAAAGGTGGCATCCTATGACAGTGCCACATTTAAAGTCACTGAATTCTTTAGTATGGCCCATTCTACAGCCAGTGGAGATTGCAAAGTTGTCCGCTTGATTTTATACACCTGTTGGCAATGGGTGTGGCTGAAACACTTGGACTCAGTAATAAGGAGAGCTATACATGTAATTTTGCCCTTATAGTATATGAAACACTGTGTGGCAGAAAATGGCATACATGTGTACGTGTATGTGTATTTAATGGCATAAGGGTGTGTCCACTGAGCTCTGTTTCTTACTGTAAGTGAGAGCAGTAGAATTACAATATGCATGCAAACTGAACGAATCACTACCAATTCAACTGTTGATACTTCATTCCAATTAACTGATTTTTAATCAATTAATTGAGCTGAATTGATTAATCAGACAACTCTTCACTGATGCCCAGTCACTGAGGAGCCATTATTCTTTATTTACATCATCCTCTTACCCCAAACAATCTGGTTTCCAGCTTCTCTGTGACATTCTCTGTGGACTGGTTGGTTGGTACTGCTGGAACATAAAAGCTCTTTGTCAGTCACTGAGATATGAGATTTCAGTATTCAAAGTTTCTGAATGGAAATATAGCTGAAGAGTCTGTTAACATGCAGTTCTCACATGAGAGCTTTGAATATAATGGATTAGAGAATAATTGAATTTGGAGGTGAATTCAAAGAACTTACTTGGGGTATTGGTTAACACTGGCATGTGGTGAGAAAGAAAAAAAAGAAGATTAATACATTAAATAATAACCATCCCTACTTACAGTTACCCTGTGTAATTATAATGCATTACGCTGGTTCAAGAGATGGACAGGTTGGAAAGTTATAAAAGTACATCTGGTTCTGTTCTTAATTACCTTTTCAAGGATTTCAGTCGATGAGTGAAAAATGCTTTTGTGGTTGTAGGTTCAGCTTATTAGGAAAGCAAAATTTTTTACCTTTTCCTGCACATTTTCATGTTATATGTGTACATGTATACATTATATGTACATAATTATGCTCCATAATTATTGTCACCCTTGGTAAAGATGGTCATGAATGTCTTTGCGGTAACTTAGCTCAATCTCACGCTGGATATATATTTTTTAACAAAACCATGTGTGTCACAGTTAGTAGCACCCCTTCATTTAGTACTTTGTGTAACCTCCACTGACCAACATAACAGTAACAAGCTTTAAGAAATCCTAATACAGATCTCCAGGGTCCTAGGACTCTCCTCTTCAGCTCACCCTACAGGTTTTCAATGGGGTTTAGGTTAAGCGACTCGCACAGCGATGTCAAAAGTTTGATTCTGTGGTCTTTGAACCATTTTTGTGTGGATTTGTGTCTAGTGAATGCCTTCCAAATAGTTTGTTGGCGTGGAAGTGGCTTCTAATTGTAGTTTTGGAGAATCGATGACCCAAAAATTCTACCTTCATCTGCAAATTTCCAACCGGCTAAAATATACAAAAAAAACATGCATCCTCTTCCAAGCAGGTTTACTACAGTTCCGGTTGTTTTAACCTTCTTAAAAATTGCCCTAACAGCGAATATTGGCATTTTCTGGAATGTAGCCTTTTTACAGCATTGCAAGATTTATGAAAGTCCACATACTTTGGTTTCATTTCATTTGTGTTTTCAGAGTTCCTGAACGCTCACATGGACATAACGAAATACAAATTGGAACATGCTTTGGGGAACGTGAACATTTTTGCTTACAAGAATTTCTAGGGTTTTCCAATAATTGTGACACTTGTTTTTTCTTTTTCTTTTTTTTTAGACTAAATTTGCTTTAATTAAAGGTTAGATTTCTCTCATAATTTCAGTGTAACTGAGCTAATTCATCACAAAGACATTTTTACGATTTTTCTATCCATCTTTGCCAAGGGTGCCAATAATTATGGATCCGACTGTGTATATGTATATATTGTTCCATACATGTATATATGTTACAAATTGCTCAGAGCTGTATGGAAGGAAAATGTAAGTACATCTAAGGCTTAACTTTTGTATTGATTTTACTTCTAATACTCATATCAGTCCTTCATCCTTGTATACCCAGCGTCTGCATGCATACAATAAAATCGACCATAAAGACCAACACTTACCAGGGATGACACCTTCTGGGTCAAAGGGGTCAAAAGGATTGTCCATGAACATGCCATTGGCTGTGGCCTCGTCTCTGCCGTATTTGTTTTCCACTATGAGTGTGTATTTGCCGTTGTTGAGGTGGGTGGGCTTGTTGAGGAAGAGGCAGCCGTGCTGGACGGAGCCATCGCCCTGGTCCGTGATCAGCTGGGTGTAGGTATATTTGGTCTCACTGAGTGGCATGTTGTTGTACAGCCACCTAATAGTGGGGACTGGATTACCGTCCACTGCGAAGGGGAAACACCAATGATGCTGCTGCTCTGCCTCCCTCAAGAACAGGATCTTCACTGGGACTGGACACAGAGTGACAGGGTCATTACAGTTTACTCACAAACTGAACAATTAAATTGACTTTGCAGGCCTTAGTGCTACAATGCTAACTTGGCCAAAGCAAATACATATACCCTAAATGCAGCTAAGACCTGTTTAGTGTCTGAAGTTTGCTTCTTTAGTTTTGCACTGGAGCTACAAGGCTAATAGGTAACTAATAGCCCCCCCTTCGGGATAATTGTCCACCTGCTAAACATGAGTGAGTGAGTGGGCAAGTATATGAGATGCTTTACTTTTGAAAATAGACCTCTGAAGTCGTGTTGTCATTAGTTGCCATCATGCCAATATTAGAAACTCTGGGTCTGAGCTGAAGGGGCAAATTAATGTGATTTTTGAAAGTCACTGCTGTGGTAAAGAAAACTGTTTCAAAGATGGTACTTTTGCTGCTTTTTGCAAATGTTTCCAGATCCTCTGAATTACAAGGTTGAATTTTTTCAATATCAAATTTGAAAATTACTACATGCAAGCTAACACTGCTGTGCACTGAACAGACATGATTGGTTGTTTTGGCAGCAACAGCCAGTTTGTGTAACTGGTGTTGTTATCCTTGCTGAAAAAACAGCACAGACCAGCATAAATTCCATGCTAGTCTAAGCTGGTCTAAACTGGTTCATGCTGGTTTATCAGGCAACCAGGATCCTTTCTGTGTGGAGTTTGCATGTTCTCCCTGCGTCAGTGTGGGTTTCCTCCGGGTGCTCTGGTTTCCTCCCACAGTCCAAAGACATGTAGTCAGACAGATTGGACATGCTAAATTACTCCTGGTGTGTGAGTGTGTCT
>JAILXH010284550.1:4205-15665 GCA_023558415.1 Piaractus mesopotamicus | reverse complement strand
TTTGTTTTTTTTTTTTTTTTTTTGGTATGTTAAACTTCGTGAAAAAAATGTAACTGTGCACTAAAATGTGAAGCAAAATATTATATTTAAGTTTGTTTCCTATGGAATTTCGAAGAGGCCATGAGCTGTTGCTATCATTTTATGTATTGTTATCATGAGATAACGAGTTAATTAACTTGTTACCTCAAGAAAACAACTTTATCTTGATCACAAAGTAATGAACTCCTTATTTCAAAATAACACCTTTTGTTATCTTGAGATAATAAGGTAACTTACTCATTATTTCAAAATAACAACTTTGTTATTTTGAGATAAGATAATTAACTCATTATCTCCAGATAACAGTCCAGAAAATGATAACTACCTTATGGACTCTCTGGACTCCCGTAGTTTCCTGTGGAGGATGTGTTATTTATTACTTATTCACGCTTATAATGTCAACAAAACATGTAATTTGATCGGGGGTGTTCAAACTTTTACATATGACTGTCAACAGCTAACATCACATCACACAATGCGAGTTTGTGCTATTTCAGGACAGATTTATAACAGGGTTGGATCAGATTTGTTCTTTTTTTTGGCTCTGATATCCAATCCATTATTTTCTGCTGATATCAGCCAAACACTGACACCAGGTATCAGATCGTTGCTATCTCTGTTTACTGGTTTACATTTTAAATTTAATCTGGGCCTGACCGTAGAAGATAGAGATGGAGATCTTGTAGTGATATCGGATCGGCTCCTGTCGGTCTCAGTAATCACTCTCAGTGGGACGGGAAAGGCTTAAAGTTTATAAGGAAAAGTCAGTACTCTCGCTCAGAGGAGTTTGATACGTGCTGCATCTGGTCTCAGTGTGTGAGCGACTGCAGGCGGCTTCTGCGCGCACGTTTCTCTGCGTCACTTTCACCAAACCTGCTGCCTGACCCCACTCTGCCATGTTGCATTGTGTGTAAAGTGAACGTTTCCTGTCAGGTTGGTCCCCAGCGCTCCAGATGGTCCAGACTACAACAGCTTTGTGGTCGACCTGTTTAGATGCACTGAGATGCCCTGCTTATTTCATGTTTGTATGTGTGTTTGTTTCTGTTCTCTGTCTCTCTCTCTCTCTCTCTCTCTCTCTCTCTCTCGCTCTCTCTCTCTCTCTCTCGCTCTCCCTCTCTCTCTCTCTCGCTCTTCTTTTTCTCCTATTGCCAGTAATGATCGGCTCATTTGCTTTCTGTCATAGTGCCATGCGGCAATCATGACCCATCTCCGGAGTGCACTGATTTGATAAGAAATGTATGGGACCAAGCTTTTCACTGGTGGCCAGCAGCTTGGACCAGCATCAACACATCAATCTTTTCAATTATTCATTTTTCTAACAAAGCGGCGACATCCCCGGCTCTCTTTCTCTCTGACAAATGGGTGTGAAAATCTTTGGCAGTATTGAAGCTTCAGCTCTCCGCTGTATATAGATTTTTGGCGTGTCTGACTTAGTGTCCTGAAAATTTATGCCTGTCCCCCCACAAGTGATTTAATGTGGGTTCGGCTGAAGTAAAGGCCTGTGCGCCTTCTTTTGTGGGGAGTTTATTATTCAGTTCAATGCAGATCAGTTGAGTTCAAGTGCGCTGCTATTATACACATTCAGAAGTCTGCAGTGTTATCAAATGTTCCATTAGGTAAGGACAGAATCATCTGTGTCATACGCAAGATGGTTCTTCAATGGTTCCATTTGGAACCAAGAGTTCTACATAGAAGCATTTTAGGCTTAGTTGGTTCTTTGCAGGACTAGCGACCTGGCCAGGGTGTTTCCTGTCTTCCGCCCATGACCGCTGGGATAGGCTCCAGCTCCCCCTGCGACCCAGAAGGATAAGAGGCATAGAAAGTGTGTGGGGGTGGGGGTGTGTGTGTGGTTCTTTGCATGGTAAAAAGGTTCTTTAGATTGATGGAGAATGCGTTGTATATGTTTCTCTATAGAACTGTTTTAAAACTGGTTCTATACAGCACCAGCAAGGGTTTTCGATTTTTACAAGCTTGACATCAGATCAGTAGCGGAAAAGTTTGGGCACCCATGGTCAAATTCCATGTTTTGTTGATTTATTTCGTTGATATTAAGTGAACACATCATCTACAGAGAGCACACTTACACACTTCTGCAAATTTTAATGCACATTTACTGTTTATTTGCTTATTTGATTGTTTATTTAACATATTGGGTGAAAAAAAACATAAAACATGGCCTGGACAAAAGTTATGGCACATTTTATTTTTTATGTTTTATTTATTATGTTCAACTCATAAAGTAAATAGAATTTGCACACTAAAATTAGCAGAAAAATGCCATATTTAAGTTTGTTCCATGTAGAGCCTATGTGTCAAAAACAAGGCCTATTCAGACGCAGTCCTATTCGGCCCGCGAAATTATTTTAATTTTCTGTTCTTAGTATCCCGCTTCACCCTGAGATGCACTACAGTCCCCAGGATGCACTACAATATAGTATGTTTTCCGACCCCCTTCCCCCAACAACAATCTATGGGCCAGCGGTTACACAAAAAGAAAAGATGCCTGGTGTCCAGTTCAAGCAAATAGGCAGTTAAAAAATATATATAAATATTAAATATTATTTAATAAATATTCATTGCCTATTTTGCAGTTGCATTTTTGGCATATTTTAAATAAACAACTGCACCTAATTTGACTGGGCATGTTAAAACGTTCGCAAAAGACTGTGATGCTATCACAGTAAGACAGTAGACTTAAAGTTGGAGCACCGTATATTAGCATCTGTTATTTGCAGTTAAATGAGAAAATATTAGAACGATACTGGAACCACAGCTGATAACTACGAGAATTAATTTGGCACTCTATTCTTAGCTTGCGCTTGCACTTCAACACACATAGTCACTAGACTAAAGTGCAAGTGAAGTAGGAGTGTTTGTTTGTTTGCTTTGTAGTATATTTGTTTGCTACTCTGGGTCAAGCTGGAACAGGATATTGCATAAGTGAGTGCATATCATGGCGGTAGGATAGCAGAATGGAGTTGGAAGGCTTGAAACTGGTCGTTAGATTTTTGCAAGCGGTATTCAAAAAGTCTAAATAAGGGCTGGAAAGCTGAAAACAGGAAATTGAAAATGCTCTGAAGTGAAGGTGTAAGAGAGTGAAAGCTGAAAGTGCTGAGTCAGTCTGCATCCTGCATCGGCCCCCCAGCTAAACTGGGTGAGCTGTGATAACATGCCTCACAGTATAAACACACTCCCTCAGACACTCTCCTGGACTAGAAATGGGCATTATTATTTTAACATATGGAAGGAAATTTTAATATTCTTTTATAGAGGTGTGCACAGGTTTCAACACTAGTATTACTGCAACTGAGAGCTGATTGGTTGGCGACCTGGCCAGCTCATTGGCTGTGAAGCGGTTTGCACTCACTGACATCATTAACTTTCATGAGACTAGGGCCGTGTAGACGTTCTCGAGTACTTGGTTAACCGTTCAGGTGGCAGTATTTGAAATGTACATGTTCGATGCATACTGTTGGGCCAGTGTCCGTTTTTGGTTTTTTTTTCCCTTCCCATTGTTTTTCCTTCCCTGCGGCTCACGGGTTACCTGTTCATGAACTCAATTAATTGGAATGAACCTCCCTATTCTTTTACTGAATTGGGTATTCAAGTAATGTATGTAATTAATAACTTTGTAATGAAAAATGAAATACTGTAATATCTTGTAAGTTTTAAATAATTATTTTACTGAACATGTGATGTAGCTATGCAGAGAATACAAATGTCCAGTGGACATTTGACAGACATATTTGATTGATTTCTTTTTTCTTTCTCCTCCTGCTAATGCTCTCCAAGTGTACAGAGGATAGATGATAAAGCTCCATCACCCAGACCAGGGGTCAGCAAACCGAATGTTAAGAAGGGCCATTTTGTCAAGTTTCAATAAAGATCTAACCATCTTGGGAGTGGCATTTTATGTTCATTTTACTGAAGTAATGTTTCACCATCTTGGCTGTAAACTTGTCTCAGTGTTTGCTAATGTCCCAGTACAGACTAAAAAGTATAATATGAATGAAAACGCAGACTTACTTTGCTCTGTTTTAAGCTTTAGCTCAGTTATAGCTGCTTTTCTCGCATCTCCGACAGGAAACTTTTCTGCATAAGTAGAATAGTTTCTTGTAAATAGTTTCTTGTCTCTAAACGTTCGCAGTAGTCAGCTTGTCATTCACCAGCTGTTTGTTTGAAATTTTTTTGAAAATTTTTTTGAAAATTCAAACAAGAAGCTGACTTCAGCTTCACGACTTTTTAGTGTTTGAAAGTTTCTTGTTGCAATGAAACATATCTGGAAACTAGATGGAGTGATTATAAATGCAGATGCGTCCATTCGTCTCCAAACTATCAATGTTTGTCTTAAATCTTTCTGTTTACTTTTTGTTAGCTACTAGCTAAGCAAGATTCAGAGAGCGTCTCTTGCTATGGTGACCAGCAGTGTGTTCCCAATTTTTTCTTTAGGGTTAAAGTTTTGTGAATTAGCAGTTATAGGCTACATTAACTCCAGCGTTTAATTTATTGTTAAAACTGTGTTGAACGACCAGCAGAGCTTTATTTTACTGCAAAGGAGGATTATTTTATTGTTACATAAAAATCTAATTCTGCTGTGGGCAGGGCAGTAAAAGAGCCCCATGTTGCCGACCCCTGACCCAGACCAAGGAAACTGTTAAAAGATTCTTTCAAAGCAACCACAGTTTTATAATTCGTGAAGTGTTTAATATAGATAAATGCGTACTAGATGACTAAATACAGCATAGCGGCAGTTATCCCAGTGTGAACTGACATGTACTGCCAAAATCATGGAGATGATTCTGTTTGTAATTGTTTAGAAACAGTTCTGTAAGTTTTACAACTTAGTCAACTGTTTTTGGTCTGTTTTAACCTCTTATTCTCCAGGGTATATTTTGGTTTTTTGATCTGAATTTACATGCCCAAATCATAAGACAAATTATTTAGTAACTGCATGAAATAAATGTACATTTTTAATTTATTTATTTATGTATTTTTTTGTTAAAAACTACTCTCAAATGAACAGAAAATGTGTTATCTTCATACACATATTGCTATATGCTTACAATTTACTGCTGAAAGCCAAAAATCTCAGACGCGCTTTGTATTTTTTTTATAAAAATAATTTTTACAGAGCAGATCACTGAAGAGACGCCATCTCTTTATAGTTTATAGCCCAGATTTGTGGAAAAATGGGTCGACTTTCAGTAGAAAAAAAAATTGAGTTCAGCTTCTTTTATTATAAGGGTTTAAAATTACATTACCCGTCTATTTGACTGGAAAGAAGACAGTTACAGCTCTCAGACGACACCCACCTTTTGAATGTAGCTTATGAAATATGAAAGTTATGAACAATATGACCAAGTGTGTTTTGGAACCACCGGTGGTCTCAAGGAGTTGAAGAGGTTAAGTGGCTGGTACTAGGTTTTCAAACAGCATTAGCCATTTATCAGTTTATTTAAGCATACCTGAGTGTGTTCACTAAATTAAATGAATAATCAGAGACAATGCCAACATTGTCTGCATGCAACAAATAAACATAACATCATCCATGTTTTCATTTGTTATGCATAACAGTATAATTCATTGGCAACTTTCTCAATATTCTCTGAAATACTATTTGTTTGCAAAATCTTATTTAGTAAAAATAGCTCAAATCCTTACTTTGGACTTATTAGCGTGTCCTGAATCTCCCACTAAGAATCTGCCTTTGATGGAGAAGGGAAGGAAGGCTGTGAAGGCAATTGATTGGTGTGAAAGTGTGAGATTATTGATCAGCATGTGTGAAGAGAGAGTGTGAGAATAAGAATACATACACGTGGCATGGACAGCAGCATGATTACTCCAGTTTCCGTGCCGACACACGCACTCGGCTTCCTGCTGACCACAGCAAACGATCCCAGCGCAGCAGATCCATCCCCTGCTGTGAGCCTGCGGCACTCTGCTCTCAGCTCTGCATTCCATTAGTGATGTCTGAGACCCCCTGCTAGGGGTCTTCCTTTCAGCACGCCGATCATTTTAGTGCATTCACCTGCTGTGTGTCAGTACATCGAGGACAGTAGCACTCATCCTCCGGCCTCCATTCAGCCGCCTGCACAGTAACCTGTTATAATGCAGACTACTGCAGATCGGACATCTCTGTATATTATGGAGGAGCGTATAAGGGGTGACAGTCAGCACATGTTCTAAAGCTGGAATGATTTCAATACAGTATCGAAAAAGTTTTAAAAATAGTGCAATAATATTTTAAACAGTATCGCTAATATGCTCCTCAGTCTCTCTCGAGAAGTTGTCATTGGCCATTTTTCATCGAAATTACTGTCAATGATTGAAACTGGGCTTCTGAATGTGTCCTGCCAGAGTAAAGTGGGCGGGGACTGGGGAGGGGCTTATGCTGTAGCTCAGTTGCACTGTTTTATAAGATGTCTGTTTTGCCTGAGTTCATGCTACATTACAATCTATGGTTTTAGGATAAAATTTGCATTCGAGTCTGTATTTGAAACTGGATTTTGTGTATAGTTTGTATAAAATCTCTCTTTCTCTTTCACTCTGTCTCTTTCCATCACTCTCCCTGTCGTTCTTTCATTCTCCCCTCCCCCTTTCTTTCTTTCTGACTCTTCTTTCTCTTTTTAAATCAACTAGTTTGTGTATTTTCTGTAGTACAGGATGTCTCTCTGTCTCTCTCTCTCACACTCGCACACTCTCTCTCACACACACACACACACACACACACACACACATTCTCTGGGTCTAATGTATTAGGCCTTTTGCATCAGTTTCAGGCTCTAAACGTGCTGTTTATGGGCTGTGCACATGGTAAAATGCAAAATGCTCTTCTCTCTCATGCACATGCGTTTGAAGAAGGGCCGTGCAAAACGTGGATTGGTCACACGCTGGTCGCAGAAGTGAGTGGAGATTTTATGTGTGTGGCCGACTGCACATTTTGCTCAATTTACTGAAGTTTGAGCAACTCAAAGTGGCCTTTTAAAACCAGGCATAAATTTGCATTAGAGTCTCAAAGATGTGTTGTCGAGATACTTCCTTTGACAATGGCAGCAGAGACAGCAGCTAGACGAAGGCCTCGAACACATCCTGAAAGAATGTTTACCATCTCTCTCTCTGTGATTCTGTTTCTTTATTTTCAAATCAGCCTTCACTCTTACCTGTCTACCTGCAGTCCTTGGTAACTCGTCTGCTGATGTTCTGATGTTGTGCCAGGCATGTAATGCTGCAATTTTCACTTCTTGCTTGGTTCAGGGTCTTTTTGGCTTTAAACTTTTCTTCAGTAAGTGAAGGGCTGCTGAGTGGAGTTCAGGTTGGGTGATTGAATTGGCCAGTTGAGAACTCGTTTTCAGGTCATTGCTGCAGAGTAAAGTACTTTCTCTGAGTTTGGAGGGCATTTGGTTGGGTCTGAGGAGATACGATGCTTCAGTTCACTTCGAAATTCATCCTGCTGCTATGATGATCAGGACATGGTAGTCATACCACCATGTATTAAGTTAATGCTTTCAAGCAGTTCTTATTTCTCCACACTTTCCTCATCCTATGTCTCTTAATGTTTGTTGTTCTGTCTATGAGACTTTCCTAGAACTCTGTGCTCTTAAAAATAAGGGTGCCAAAAAGGGTTCTTTAGTTCCCTGCAGAAACTTTCAAAGGATGATTCTTTAAAAAACCCTTTTTGTAAATAACATATCTTAGTAGGCAGAACCTTTTTATGATGTAGGGAACTTTCCCATAATGTAAAGAATCTATATCCTAAATACTGAAAAATTGTATTTTATTTAGTTATTAAGGCTTCTGTATGATTTTCTGTTAAATGTATCATTTTTTTCTGACACTGAAAAATGAATAACTTGTATTTAACAGCCATTAAGTATAAATAAATAATAAGGTGGTCTCTGAGTTGCACCGTACTGTATGTTATGTAAATTCATACTTGGGGAAAAAAAAACAACATGGGTCATTTTTCCTTGCATTTTTTCAGCCAGCCCCCCTTGGAAAAGACCACCTAGCTAGTGGCCCCAAAGTAATTTGATCTTGGAATTAAAAAGCCTAATGTAGCAGGCTAAACTCTGGATGTCTGGTTTCTTGCAGCTTACCAGCAGTTTGTGTCTTGTGGTAACCCCGCTGAGGTCATGCTGGGGGTTTCTTTTCTTTATGGTGGTCTTTGACATCATCTGTGGCTACATACTAGATACTATTGTTGATCTGTTCAGCAGGTTTTTTCTTCACATTTAGAAAGTCACTGTTTGGTCAGGTAAGTTGTATCGCTGTCAGACTGCACTGTATGGAAGAATCTCACAGCTGGAGGCCCACAGGACTTACGGTCAGACTCTAAAATGCCAGTGTTTTCACTGGGTTAAGGCTAGCTGTGTGCAGAGACATTGGGCAAAATTCTTGACCTCGAGTGTCCACCGTCTCCTGAAAGGTAAAGTCCCTATTGCCTAGCAACCAGCTTTTTCCTCCACAACCTCGACCCTCTGTGTCTTTTATAAAGGTAAAGGAAGCACACAGGGCGAAAGGCTGCTTGCTTTTCATTCTTCTGCAGTGCTCTGTGTCGAGATTCTCATGAAAGAACATTTAAGATAAATGAACATTTGAGCTGCTGTTTGAGACTCTTGGAATGTTTGTCGCCGTCTCATTTTCAGGAAATGAAATCTCAGCTAAGTGGAACGTAATGAGAAGTAGTACAAGATAAGGAGCTTGTCGTACACTCTGTGTGCTACATGCTAATGATAGACCTCATTTTTAGGCTCTCCTAATGAAACCCAGTACATATTTACTTACCAGTTGAGAGATCTACCCAAAGGTCAATGGTTCTAGCTATAATAGAGTAGGAAAAGGCTGGGTTGTCTGGTATCTTATTATACTAATATATAAAGTCAGGCTTAAGTTTTGTCCGAACCTGAGTAGTCAGGCAGAAGTTCTGCTCGAACCTGACCTGACCCAAGCACCAAGTTTTAATTCAGTAAAAAATTTTAAAAAATTGTTGGAATTCCTCTTAAAGATCCAACCACAGTCATGCATAGGTCGAATTAAATTCCACATTTCTAATGATAGCACAGTGTTAAGTTACTGAGTGATGATCATTGATAAACAAAGGAAAACACACAGTTTAACTCTTTTTCACAGTATTTATATTCTGAGGTCCCTCAGTTAAACAGTAACATTGATGGAATGTATTTAATTGGAATTGCGTATGATTTCCAAAACCAATGTGAATTGTTTTCACAGCAGGGGGTTCTCACCCCTCCCCCTTTCACCCCTTATTGCCCTCAAGCAGCTCAAAACAGTCACATTGCACACACAGAGAACCAACAGTATATGCTTCTATATAGAACGTTTTTGAAAATGGTTCTATATAGCACCAAAAAAGGGCTTGTCATTATAACAGTAGAAGAACCCTTTTTGGCACGATACAGAATCCTTTTAAAAAAGATTCTATGTAGAATCATATACAGCGCATTCTCCATCAATCTGAAGTACTATTTAATGATGCAGAGAACTCTTTTATCATGCAAAAGGTTCTTTGAATGTTCTTGGTTCTATATAGAACCATTTTCTTTACTAAAAAAACCCTGAAGAACCATTGTTTTTAAGAGTGTTGTAACAATAGAAGCCTTTTTGGTGCTATATAGAACCATTTTCAAAAAGGTTCTGTTTAGAAGCATCTACAACACATTCTCAATCAGTCCGAAGAACAGTTTTGCCATGCAGAGAACCGTTTAAGCATGCAAATGGTTCCTTTGAAGAACCAGCTTTTTTATGTGTGGAATAAAATTCTTGATATTTTAAAATGTAAAACTCCAAAAAACTTGGTATATTGTTTTTATTGTTTGTATTCCATCACTATGTAAATAGTTCCTCCACTAATATAATAATTAATAAATAAATACCAAAAATAAGTACACTGAATGAAATTGAACCTATTTGTAGTAAAGAATTGTAATAGAATGATGATGATGCTCGACATTTACATCCCTATTACTGAGGCTTCTGTGTGTTATTACCTGTTAATATCTACTAATAGCTACTCATTACTGTCTCTGCAGCTCACTTGTAGCTACATCTGTATGTCCGAGGGCTGAAACAGGGCTAATTTAATTGGGTGGATGCTGCTATTTCTTACACACGCACTCAGAGACCTCTGGAGGCTGATAGCATTTGAGTTTGGCTACAGTGTGTGGATGTTCAGTGCTTAATGCTTTAATAGGATAGATGAGGATTTCCCATGTCCCTCGATTTCGCTGCCCGCCTTTGCTGGGGGACGTTTTCTATCACGACATTGGAGTTCTTTTGGTCTGATAACGTTTAGCACCTTCAGGTTTTTAGCAAAAATGTTTCGTTTTTGGCGAACCTTAGCTCAGTGTAGCTAAACAATCCAGACACTGCAGCAAAAGTAAAGCACGTAGTGTAAAATGAATTATGATGTGAACAGTTCACTCAGCAGAGCTCAACTGGAAACCAGATCAAACTGTTTGATAAGCTTGACATTTCGCTAATCGGCTTTCCACCAAGTCTCTATAGGCCTCATTGAGGATTTGCAGCAGAGAGGATTCGCAAGACTCATGGGACCATGTAGAGTTGAGGTGTGTTGAGTTGCGCACGCATTTCCATTCAGTCAACAGAAAACAGTTGAAATTAATGTTGATGTTAATTGTTAATAGAACTCATTATACACTTATACAATGTAGGGTGAAATAACCTAGATTTTTGTTTTTATTTTAAGCAATATTTAAAGTTTGTGTTCATTTTTTCCTTCATTCTTTTAATTCTAAATTATTTAAGAATAACTATTTATAGTTACATAAATATGGAATGTTATATTTTCATAATACCCATATATTTTCCCGTACCCATATATTTTCATAGCACCCATATGTGGGTCATTAAAAATGTCTGGTTTACAAAGTTCTAAAATGGCACTTTCAGTTTTGCAGCCTAAAAATAAAAAGACAGAAAGTGTTGAGCAGAAAAAAATCAGAGATTAAATAGGCCTGCATTGAAGCTTACTTTTTTAAAATGAGATGTATTGAAAATAAAATCACAAATGACACTGCAAAGATGTTGGATTTGTGGCACATACCATGGCCTATATACTGAATTCATTTTAGTACATTTTATTTTTTATAACTTTTTATAAGCTATTATTTTTATAAGCTATATATATATATTTTATTTATCGTCGCCTTTTTTCAGTTTTTGACCCAGTTGTCCTGACCAACCGTTATAATTTCAGTGCATTGATAATGTAGAATATGCTATAAAGCCTACAGCCCTGCATGAATTTAGGCCGAAGTCCCTTTTTTGATGTTCCTTACAGTTTACTGTGTTTCTGTTCATTAACTTGGATACAAGAAACATCAAAATAATTCGGAATGCACGTCTCTAATATGAACCAGTGTGTTTTAGATAGAAATGCTT
>JAILXH010284529.1:31389-48929 GCA_023558415.1 Piaractus mesopotamicus | reverse complement strand
CACTGAGGTGTTTAAAAACTCCAGCAGCATTGCTGTGTCTGATCCACTCAGACCAGCGCAACACACACTAACACACTACCACCACATCAGTGCTACTGCAGTGCTGAGAATGATCCACCACCCAAATATCCAGTAACTGATTTATTTTATCCAGTTAAAACACCTTATAACATTAAAATAAATGGTTAACTGCCATTTCTTAATTACATTACGAACTGAGGATATGGCTACCTGAAAATGCTTTGCTGTCTTCTTATAGCCTTCTGCTTTGTGGGCACCAGTTATTTTAATTTTCAGAGTGCAAGGTAGCTGCTTCGAGGAGCCCATGGCTGCTGATTACTGGGAGAAGGTTTGAGGAGTCAGGGTGTTTATAGAACTTTTGCATCAAGTGACCTTTCCTACCAGTGACTGTGAACAGGCCATAGCCCAAACAAGCTAAATTAAGGTCTAAGACCTTGGTGAAAGTTACCCTCAAAGCTCAAATCTCTTGGGGTGCCCAAACTTTTGCATAATGTTCCTTTTCCTTTTCTCTCTCTAAAACTGTACAAAACAAAAATAATACACTGATTAGATGTGGGAATCTTTAGGCACCTCACGATTCGTTTCGATTCATAGGGCTGCGATGCGATTATAAAACGATTATCTTTTTTTCTATACAGGATTTCTTTTTTCTCACTCTGTGAGGACTTGGTACTTTTAAAGCAAAGGATTTGTAATTATTCATGGACAACTTCCAATATCTTTTATTAATAAAACAAATGGAAGTGATGTGGCAAGTGAACTGGAAGGCTCTCATTCACTGCTCCTGTTTGGAGCACACGAGACGCTGCTGCCACTCATTTGTTATAAAATGCTCAGTTACGGTGAAATAAGATCCAGTGGCACTTGATGTCCACACAGCATGTTACAGCCGTCCTACCGGTTTCTTTTATATTTTTGATTTTATAACTTCAGTTTTGGTCTTGTTGTAGAGAAAGGGGTGGGGTGAGGTGTGGGGGTGGGTCGCTGTGTCAGTAAAGTATCTTCGAGACGGGTCGCTGTATCTCGGCTCCAACGTGTGCAACATAGCGCAAAAGCCCCGATTCTCAAAGACTGACAACTGGTGTGCAGACTGCAGGTCAAACAGCAACACACAGTCTTGCCTAGCTAGTAGCTACGAAAAGGCAAAGAGAGAGATTTAAGACGAACATTTGGAGACCAATGAACTTATTTGCATTTATAAGCAGCACAGTTGGTCTCCTGGTACATTAAATCTGCAATGAGAGACTGTCAAACACTAAAAATTTGCGAAGCTAAAGTCAGCTTCTCGTTTGAATTCTCCCGTTCTTCCTTAAATGGTGCCGCATTTACATTCTGGCGCCTCAGGCAGAATTTAAGGTGGAACGGGAACAAGAAGCTGGCGAATAAGAAGCTGACTTCAGCCTCGTAAAACAGTTGAACGTTAATAGAGATTTTACAAGAAACTGATCTACTTTTGAGGAAAAGCTTTCTGCCGGAAATGTGAGGAAAGCAGCTATAGCTAAAGCTTAAAGCAGAGCAAAGTAAATCTGTGTTTTCGTACATATTTTTAGCCTGTACTAGGACATCATCACATACTGGACATAAAATGTTGTGGCTCTGAAGGTGGTAAAATTTTTGTTGAAAGGACAAAATGGCTCTTCGTAACATTTGGGTTGTCGACTCCTGACCTAACCTAACTCGCTTTTAATGCAGAGGGTTTCTGCATTTCTCGCTCATCCAGTTGTGTTTTTGTTATGTGCTGCCACAGACTGTCCGGGTGCTGCACTTCTGCACTTCCAAGTTCAGCCCTTTGCGTTCCTTTAACATTACGCTATCAATTAAAATGTAGAAAATCGATTTTTGACATTTGTGAATCGATTCAGAATCGTCCACTTCCACATCGCGATGCATCCAAGAATCGATTTACCGCCCCCCACCCCTAACACTGATCTTCCTTAAAATGTTGAAAACAATATTTCATTTTTTAACATAATGTCTTTTAGAGATCAGTTCATCTTCAATATAACTATTCACAGTAACAGAAATTTTGACCAGAGACGCCCAAACGTTTGCATACCACTGTACCTGACCTCACTAATGCTCTTGTGGCTGAACGCAATCAAATCCTCACAGCATTGATGCAACATCTAGTATAAAACCTTCCTAGAAGAGAAGATGCTGTTAATGCAGCATGGACAGCCACCTTTGCTAATCAGGCAAAACTAGGACAACATGAAAGACTATTAGATAGGATTACTATTAAATGGTATTCTAGCATTGAGCTGGAACTCATAAATTGGAGGCATAACGAACTAATCATTTACAGTTACAGTACCCTGAGTGAAGGAATAACACAGCTGTATTCATCTGTGAGGTTTTCTTATCTAGCGCTGGTTAAGCTGCCAACATAACATCAGCACAGCCTGAGTTATAGCAATGTATTAATGTTTTATTCTAATTACAATAAACAGAATATAGCAGTCCCTTTTTTGTACAAAAATACCTGAAAAGGTTACAATTAGGATTTGTAAGCCGTTCAGCTATTTACAGAACCAAAAAAAGCACATTTTCAATACAGGATCTTCCAAAGAGCAAAAGCTCTTTTTTTCTGCATTCCCTGAAAGACATGTATACTTACTCGCTCTATTTTGCATTGTGACTGGAGTTGCAAAGCACATGAGCTACCTTCACTAAATGAGGGGCTATGCATTGTGGGCCGGTCATGTTGTGTAGTTGGTCAGCACTAAAGAGCAGGAATGCTTTATCTGGAAAGCTCCCCAGCGCACGCTCATCTGGACTGTGAGATGCCCTGGATGAGCCCAGATGACCACTCCTACTCCCAAGACCTTCTTCATGAATGCTTCTGCGGGACTATGTGCGGGACTATGTGCGGGACTATGTGCGGGACTGCTGTGTGTTATATCTCAACACTAAAGCCCACAGCACACAGACTCAACACTCCCAACAAACCCAAATACTGGTTCTTCCCCATTCAGACTGTTCGAGAACATTCTCCCCAGTGCAGTCATAGAATGTTCTTCTCACTTAACATTGTTTTAGAACGTTCTCACCAGTTTACACTGTTTTAGAACGTTTTTGCCAGTTTGTGGTTTTAGAACTCTCTCCCTAGTTCACACCGTTTTAGAACTTTTTCACTAATTCAGTTTTAGAACAGTCTTCTTAGTTAAAACTGTCTTCACATTGTTCTAGAACGCTCTCTCTCATTCATATTGTTCTAGAATGCTCTCCCATATTCCTCCTGTTCTATAATGTTCTCTTGAATTCAGTGTTCTAGACAGTGCTATGACAGTATGAATGAGAGAATGTCCCCCTAACTCTCCCCACCCTGTGCTAGAATGCTCTGCACTTTCACACTGTTCTAGAATGTTCTGTCATTCACTGTGTTCTAGAATGTTTCCAATCACACGGGTTCATTTGGCTTGTCAGTAAAGCCACCTGCCAACATTATAATGTTGGTGTTTCTTGGAGAAAGCAGAGTCAGTGTGCCATGACCTTAAGACTGCTGACGGAGGAGCAGCTCTGCCTTCATCCAGGTCACTGTATTAATCAGGACTCAAAAGGCTGATGCTGATCCTAGATCTGATCTAAGTCTGAAACATATAAAAGTGTATGTGAGCGTGTTTTTGGGGAAGGGGTGTGGGTGGTTGGAAGTGCCTGCTGGACTTGAGGCTTTGAGAAATCAGTAGGGCCAAAACAAAGATGAAACTCCATGTCCTCCACTATTTCAGTTTCCATACATGGTAGAATTACTTTCCAAAAATGAAATAAAATAAAAAATAAAATAACTGGCAGAGAGATTTTGGTATACACTAAATACACCCTCAAAACAGTTCACGCATGTTGTACATTATTAATGTTACCAGCTCATCTGAACAACAGGACAGTATGCAAAGACTTTAAAGTGTAGCTTCTGATCTGTGAAAACAAGAAAACACTATAACGAGGATCCCATAAGGGCTAAGTTCGTTGTAAGTGTATTCAGTGATTTTAAAAAAACAAAACAAAAAAAAAAAAACAACAAAATATTATATATGTGTATGTAGCTTAATAGTGACCTCTGACCACCAGACTCTCTCCTCAGACTCCAGTTTTTTTTACCAGCTTAATTTAAACATAAGTATTCTTTGTCATTTGACATAAAATAAACACAATATTTACACTTTACCAAATACAAAAAAGCACAGTCAAGTTTCTTCATTTTGTATGTGATTGTGAAAAAAACTCAATGTAGAACATAGTGATTGGAAACCTAAAATACAGTGTCATCTATGAACCTTCTTATGGTTGTGTATATAGCCATGTGTTTACTATTGAATGTATATTACATGATAAAGGGTAGAACAAGCGTTGAATTCAGCATGAATCTGAGCTCAATCTTTGAACAATAAGATACTCCTGAACATTTTAATTAAGGTTCTGGGAACAAAAACAGCTATGGCACATACCAATTACAAAAATGCTCATATAACAGACTGAAAGTGTTTGGGATTGAAACTTTTCATTGGTGAAAGACCTTTTATAGATGGCCTACAATTATACCACTGTCACTGAACTGAATTGGTCTGGTATCTTTGTACTTGATGACCATGATCCGTGCTATGATGGCGAGTGGAGGGGAAAAAGCACCAAGAAAGTGACCACTGACTAATGTAAACAATTACTTCAATGCCGGTTTATTCCTTGGAATGCCATCATTGTGCATCACTTACAAGAAGGAACAAACTTTGCATTGAAACAACTGGCTAGTGGCTCTGTTTTAGTAGCAATTCTGCTTCTCCCAGACCTACTCCAAACCTACGTGAAAACTATTCTTCAGTAAGATATTTAGTGCAGTTACGGTACTTGAGTGTTGATTAACCATGGTGCTTATTTAGTGACTCTTACCAAATGCCTGAAAAACAAAGTGCTAATAAAGGTAATCACATGGAGAAGGCCTGTCCTTGTTTCTTCTCTTTTTCCCAAAGAAAGACAGCATGGTTGTGGGGTACCAGGTCAACTGTTGACCATCCACAATCCTCATCACAGAAAAGAAGCCGTGTACTGATTCATGTTTCCTGAGCAGACCTTTTTTGCACTGAGAAATTAGCTCAAGCGAACGGCGCTGCTGACTCAAACTCCTCTGTCTCTCAGTGAACCTTTCTGTTCTTCCATTAATGTAATCATATCTAAATCTCGTTACCTCTAGTGGAATACTGAGACCATCTGACATCATATGTTGATCATTAATGATGCCCTAGTAAACAATAATTTTTTTTTCCTTTCTTCTCTTTTGAAGAGAGAATTAAATCGCTGAGCAAAAGGAACTGTGGTGGTATCTGTGGTTGAGTGAGTGAAAAATAAAGAAGCCAAGGGAGTAGTACAATACTACAGTAGATGATGGTGAAAAGTCATGATGAATTCAAGAAAGCAGGGTTAGTTTACCAAAAAATAAAAAAATAATAATTAAACAAATAATACATGAGGCTCAATAAGGTTGTGAAAATGTGGAAGAACAGTATTGAACAGCGCTGAGAAATTCACTAAATTTCAAGTAATCATTTAAGTCCAGATAAATAAATAGATTCATGGAAACAATACTTAAAAATGATTGCATCATTTGCATTTTATCTGTGTAATAATGGTCACTCAGGTGAGCTCGTAGACACGGTGGCTAGGCCTTCTCTATCTAGCTTAATACATTATAGGCAAATGCTAAAAAGATGGCTCTTCTGTAAAGTCAAGCGTTACAAGTAAAAATATCTTTACAAATCTGTCTGTATTTACTGCTACCATTGAACAAGGCAGAATAGAAAATTAAACCCCCACCAAGCCGCCGGGCTTCACAGTGCACTGTCCTATTGACAATCTGTCAAGACATGGAAAGGAGAAATGGCAATCAAATGGACTGGTGGTCCAACCTAAAAGGTGGCAGCAGTTCAGGTGGTTTCCCCATCTCTTGATGGTGCCCCCAACAGACGGTTTCCATCACGTGCAACAGAACTCCCTGTAGTTAGCATTCCGGAGAGTGTGGGTCGACATAGTGGTCATTGCTCCACTGAGCTCCACTTTGCCATCAAGATGTCCTTCCTAATGGTGGTGGTGGCGGCAGTGATGCTTATGTCAGCGGAGTAACCAATGTCGTGTCTGTAGTGGCAGACGGCATATCCTCATACAGATGGCAGAAGGTGCTTCAAAAGTCTCATGATGGAACAAGGGGTGATGGAACACTTTGGGGCATCAGGTGAGGCAAACCGCCTCAGTACTGACATGGAATCAAAAGAGGGAAAAAAAAAAAGTACCAAAGAGAACCGTTGGTAAGGATGCTGTAAGGGAGGAAACATTCTTCTGATCCACATGGAGAAGGGTGGGGCAGGAAAGGGCAGAATGTGAGATTTCACTGACCATGACAAGGGTCTCTTTCACAGTTCTGTGCTCACTTCAGAAGACCATCTCCAGAAATCACTCCAGCTCTTAGCAATAAAGGGTGTTTACAAAGAGAAGAGGACCAAATGCAGCTTGGGTTTTGAATTACACAGTTATAGCTCATCTGTTCCCTGTTCATGAATGCAAAACAAAATCAAACTTGCAAACTAGATGTAATCAGCCCACCTTCCATCATCTCCAGATTCTGGAGACCTTCTAAAACAACAGCCCTCCTTATCTTTAACAGGACCTTTAAATAAGTGCATAGGACCTCCTGATGATGGAGAAACCACACAGATAACATTTACAGACTGCACCCAGGTTTACCAGTGGATGAAGGCTTGTTGGCAACCAAGATGTGAGAATCATCATCATGGTCCTGTTTGCACTTGTGGTCTTCTCTAAAGCACAGAGGAACACCTGCAGTGTACTTGTCTGAGGACAACCAGTCTCTACACAGCTCTGCACAGCACTAAACCACTGAAATATTGTCTGATTCTCAGAGATCAGAGGGCTTGTCTTTAGGCAAAGTCCAGTTTGGGGGGGTCATAAGGCCACAGTGGTGCAGGGGTGCTTGAGTCTGCAAGGCAAGACTCCTCTGTTGAGCTGGTAAAACTCCACTAGTTGGATCAGGTCTGTGAATTTGGTGGTGCCATCATCAAGGCTGAAGAACACCTGACCATCCTCTTCACACTGGAGACACCACAAACAAATGACAAAATAAACTGAGCAATCAGGCAACCAAATTAAGCTTTGCTGTAACAAATTCCACACTGTATCATTCTAACACTGTAATGGTGTTTTATGCAATATTTCATAATGGGTGATGTAGTATGAGCTTACCGGTAAAATTTGAAAGTGTTTGATTTTCTGGTGGTGGCACAGTGTCAGCACAAAAGCCTTAGGGTTGCTCTGGCTGTCCCTTAAGAGAAACAATCTGACACAAGAAAAAAAACAAATTAATTACAAGCAAGGACTTACGTGATATCCACTATTATATTAATCCAACTTCACTGGACAGTTTCAATGCACTTGAAGGAGAACACTGTTACATCAGCTAACAGATGCCCAGTTGGCTAGCATTATGCTGGGTGATGGGGGAGAGGGAGGCACATTGTATATACCTAGGCCCAATCCCATTTCTTATTTTTACCCCTACCCCTTGTTTTTGAGTGTCACCTTGCCCCAGTGGTTGAAATCTTCCCTTACTGGGACAACCCTCAAATTAAAAAAGAACATAGCAGGCAACTAGTGCTGCTCTGTAGGCTGCCAGTCTGCAATGTTAGCAGAGGAGATGTGATTGGGCCCTACAGAGAGCGAGCACAATTGCACTCTTGCATTTTTGGCAGCAGGTGCCTATGGCATCGCCAGGACTGAACTCATGATCTCCCCACAACATGGCCTTTGATGGTGCAGCACTCTGAAGTGTATATTTGATGTGTATTTGTTTGATGTGTATATTGAAAAATGCAATGAGCTGAACTCCATACCCATCCACTTGACCCTGTTGGAGAATCATCTTATGCGATTCCTCCCGTGTAATCCGACCATGAAACCAAAGCTGAGTTTTGTGTATTACTGGGTAGTGAAGAGAACACAGAACAAAAAACAAAACAAAACAAAAAAAACACTAAGCAAAACATTAAAATGAAGCACCAGCTGTAACCACAATTTATATGTGAGGACATGGACAGAGAAGAATGTAGAACAAAAGGGTTAGCACAATATAACACAACATTCTCTAAGACTAGACACTGATGTTGGACGAGAGACCCTGGCTCACAATCTCTGTTCTAGTTCATTCCAAAGGTGTTCGATGGGGTTGAGGTCAGGGCTCTGTGCAGACCAGTCAAGTTCTTCCACACCAAACTAACCTAGCCATGCCTTTATGGACCTTGCTTTGTGCACTGGGGTACAGTCATGCTGGAACAGTTAAGGGTCTTCCCCAAACTGTTCCCACAAAGATGGAAGCATAGAATTGTCTTGGTCTGCTGAAGCATTAAGATTTCCCTTCACTGGCACTAAGGGGACGAGCCCAACCCCTGAAAAACATCAAACTTTACACTTAGCACAATGCAGTCAGGCAGGTAATGTTCTCCTGCCATTTGTCAAACCCAGGCCCGTCCATCAAACTGCCAGACAGAGAAGCGAGATTTGTCACTCCACCGATTTCGTTTCCACTGCTCCAGAGTCCGATGGTGGCGTGCCTTACACCAGTTTCACAAACGGACTTAGCAGATGAGGCATCCTATGACAGTGCCACGTTTAAAGGTCACTGAGGTCATTAGCACAACCCATTTTACTGCCAGTGTTAGCCTTGCAGTCTCGATAGACAATGTGCTTAATTTTATCCACGTTAGCAATGGGTGTGGCTAAAACATCTGAACTCAATAATTAGGAGGGGTGTCTCAATACTTTTGTCTATCTAGCTCAGAGGGAAACCATTACGTCCTACAAAGTTAGCAGATGTACAGCTTGGAAATGGAAAGTACCTCCACTTAATGATGAGGGATGTAGTGGACTTGGGCTTCCCAGACTGTTCATGCGTTGACTTCTCTTCTATAATCAAAAGGAGGAGGAAAAAAACTGTCCATTTTTGCAGTCCATTGCACATGTAGAAGCAATGAAGCATGAATATAAAGCACAAAATGACAATGTAAGTCTTTAGATAAGGTACAAGACTAGCTTTTTCAACTACTTTGGCTTTTTGTTTTAGACTTTAACCAACTGTGGCTTTTATTTATGTTCTGTTACCCATCATAATCTAGTTAGGTAAGACTGACCATTGGCCAAATGTGTACACAGGTCTAACTCTTGTTATGAACAAGAAAAAAAGAATTATAAACAAACAAATAAATAAGTAAATTCACTGATTTTGATGCTCACCCTCCACGCATGGCCTTCCTCCAGTGCGGCACTCTGGGCTTCCACAGGATTGTCGATAACCCTGCCTATCCTCCCTGAGAAATCCATAGCGACCAGAGAGTTCTCAGACACACTCCTCTGAGAAGAGATGACACTGGAGTGAATGTGAGCATTGTGCACCATTTGTGTTTAAGTACTCTATGCATAAATGCACTCAGTAACTTTAGAAACATTCATTGTATGTGAAGCTAAAAACTCCCAATCCTACAACTATTCATTTTCACAGACCTGCAGAACAAAAGGGGTTATTTTCTTCAAACATTGATGTTTTTTTTTTAGGAGTACTTAATGAAACATAATGAGTTGTCTTCTTATTCAAATATAACTATTAAATAAGTTGCATTAGTGGCACTTTTAATAAAATCAGTCATTTCTAGCTACTGCCATGCTGAGAATCTGTTAATTATGAAGTACATTATGAAGAGTCTGAAGTATTATTCACAAGCAAAACGTATCGCTGATGTTGGCACTATCAGTAATTCAGCAGATTGCTATTAACTAAACAACAGAATGTGATTAATCACGATTAGCTACTTCAAATGTTTTAACATCCCTAATTTATATCAATGCAAATTTGAATTTTTTGTATATGTACCAAAAAAATGAGATGGGAAATTTGTGTAAAGGTTTGAAGCAGCAAAGGCATTTTATAGGCACTGGTACAGTACAACTACTTCTGCATGAATTCAGCTACCAAACACTTCTGCTGACAAATGAACTGGAGTCTCCACAAAGACTTGGTTGGTTACCAATTCGGTTACTCCAATTCTGTAATGTGGCATAACAGCACACCACATGCAGAAGGCTTGTGTGGGAAAACGTGCTTGGCTCTGCAGTCCTGCCTGTTCAACATCAAGCCCACACACTGGCACATCTGCAAGTGAAGTAAATTGAACCTCTAGATACACAAAGAGAAAAGAAAAAGAATGAAAGAAGAATGTGGGATCTCACCACTGGTGTTGAGAAGTGTGAGAGCAAAGCTTTTCTCTGTTGTGGGATCTTGTAGTTCTGATAAAGAAGAATTCCGTACTGTATGAAGACAGACACAAAAGAAAAGAAATTCAATGAATATGGTAAATCCTGAAACACTTTACTACAAATCTCTTGACAATTCCAGCCCTGGCTCAGCAAAAAAAAGAGAGGAATGTTATCACACCTTGAACAGTCTGAAAGCCGTCATCCAGCATGTTCTGCTCTGTTCGTCTTCTGCACACAACATTCTCAGCTCTTTCTGCTCACTCCGCACCTTGTTGGGCTGGAGATAAAAACAAACTGTGTTAGCTCACTCACTAAGCAAACAGCCGTAAGCAACCTCAAACTTTTAGCCTGCACGCTAACAAAGTAGCTTCAGGCAAACTCGGGTTGTTAGTCTGCATGCTAACAAAACAGCCTCAGAGGACTTCACACTTCTGGCATTTTGCTAACTGTACTGTTTCTAATGGAAATGAGCTTTGGCCATGCAAAGTGTTCCAGTTCTGACAAGAATTAGTCTCTTCAGATTTTGCATACTTGGAAACTCTGCAACATTAATAGTAGGCCTACAGACTGAGTATTTGCATGTGTGTGTGACGCAGACAGCATGTGCATGTGTACTTTGGAAGAGGTGCATGCATGCAGACACACACACACACACAAAAAAAAAAAAAAGTATGTAAGAGAGAATGAGAGAGAGACATTGTAATTAAAGTTCAACATGCTATGTTTCAAGTGTAGGCAAGGAGATTAGCTGTTCCTTTCTGGCAGATTTGATCCTTAACTCTTTATTATCAGAAAGTGGGTCAGAGAGGCTGGACCTCCAAGAGGCTTGTCCCAGCAGGGTGCCGTCTCAAGAAGACAGCTTCATCACACACCGCCAGTCCAACACTGAGAGCCAGCAAGCACAGTGGAACTAATGAACTCTAAGAAAGAAGCGACTATCCTCGACTCACAGGAAACTCAAAAGCGCTGAATCAAGTACATGGTTCTCCTAAAATACCTCCAGAGAGCAAGAGAGGTTTTGGCCAAGATTCTTTGGGTCACAATCTCATATTTATGGTCAGAAATTGACCATATCCAAATGATGGAACGTGTGGAGTAAGCCTGGCCTTACCTTTATACAAAACTCGTACTCTGCTGGAGCATTGTGAAGCTTCTTGCCTGCTATTACAGTAAAGATATTGCTGTCTTCGAGGTCTGCGAGTAACTGCAAATGCCTTGGTTCCTGTGGGAGATCAGTCAAAAGTTCATATCATTGTATAACAAATTTTACTTTTATTTCTTGATCAAAACCTGCAGTTCATGGCAAAATATATTTGCAGCTGTAGCTCTGATACTAATAGAACTGAGATGCACATCTAAGAAGAAACTGGCAAGCACACCTTTGACGTTCCTTTCGTCGAAAAGTACAATCCTGAGCGTCTCAAAAACACATACAGCTTCTTCCATGACTTCCTGCCTGTTTCTTTCACATACAAGTAACCCTGGATTTCAGGACAGCTGGTGGAGTTTAAGAAGTTCTGGAGAGCAGAGAAGAATATAATAGTTGCAGAGAATGAATGGCAATTCCAGTGCAAATCTGGACACATAGGGAGGATGGAACAGGAGTATGTGCACTGTACCTGCAACAGCTGAGAAGGGGGAATGGTTCTATTGCTTTCCTGACACCAGGCCACCATTTGCTCTGGGAAGAAGTTCTGTTGATTGGACAGAGTTATCAGTTGAGATTTTACAAGATACAGAAGACACCAACATCAACATTCTAACTAGTTCAGTTTTGATTAGAGTAGCACAACCTGCATGAGACATGTATCATGCATCTTTTAATTATGGTGCATACATATTCAGATGGTGTAGTGGTAGATGCTTTTGAATCTCTACAGATAATTTGCAGTGCTGACATGTAAATTATACACAGGGAGGAACTGTTGTTGGACACCAGCATGTCTGCTGGGCTAAAAACGATTTCAGTAAATAATTTGAGACATTAATATATTTCAGCACACTTTAATTTGATTTCAAAACCAGAGATTACACACAGTAATAGAACGAAATGAAAAAAGTGCATATCAATTGTGAAACAGATTTACAGGGGCTTGAAATGACATAAGGCTCCATTCAGCACGTTTAACCCCAAATTTTGACTTTCACCACATGTCTAACATATTGGTTTCATAATAGTTAGTGAGTATTTTACATTATCTTTACGTAAGCCTGGATTGTAAAGGTGACATGAGAAACCTTTTCTGTGTAGGATTCCACAATGCCATTAATAGCCACACACCAAAGACTCCCTAAAGCAGTTCCAAGAAATCCACCAATCCACCATCAAAAAACTGTTCTAATGTAACTGCTTTTGTAAAAGCACTTTCTCCTGCTGTGAATGAAGATGAAAGTGAGAACTAAAAATCATTCTAGACGTTTTGTCATCAGCTAAAAAAGAACAAACTAAACCTTAAATAAACCTTTTTAACCGCAAGCCTGCCCTGTACTGCCTGTCATAGCTTCAAATGATATTCCCTCAACATGGTGTTGACAACAAATTTGGATTCAACTTCACATCCAGTATCTCATAAAACTGTGCACAAACTCAAAGTATGTATAGTTAATTCCTTTCTAATTAAGCGGTCTCATGGTATCTGATTAAATAAAGCACTGTGGAAAGCATGCAAGAGGCAAAAATATTATTCACTTATATAGAAAATATGGTATGTTGTATAATGTATAAAAAGTCTTCAGTATTATCAGGGTTGCTGAATTTGGAGCTGAAACTGGAAACAGTATAATAGTTTGGTCATTTCAATACTGTATATTGTAACTTCACAGCTTCATAACTTCATCGGACAAAATTTTGACAAAAGGCCAAATTTGGCTACCTCTCAGGAAAAACTGCATCTGGAGGAATGAGTCTCTTTGGGGAGGTTTTGAGTGGAAGTAAGACAAGCTCACTGAAGAGGAAGCCTGTCACTTGATATCCGTGTCTCCCAAGACAGCACAAAAACAATTTCTCTACTTCATACACACACCCCAAAAACATGATTTAGATGTTGTAAAAAACATATATAATAAAATAAAATTCACCACAGAAACCCATGTGACCACATATGTGCATGTTCATAACATAGATTAACTACCACAAAAAAGAACAACATAAATAACAAAAACATAAATCAAAATACCAGAAAGAAGATGGTGTTAAGGATTAACTCACCAAAGGATTTCTAAAGAATTCATATTTGGCATAGTTCTTCCTGAAGAGAAATTTGCTCTCACTGCTCATAGATGTCTGCACTTGCACCACCAGTTCATGATCTTCTAAGCATCTCTCTGCAGACAGATGAATGGAAAACAGAAACTCAGACAAGGCCAAACTGTTCATTCTCTCAAAAGCCACACATTTCCTTAATTACATAATTTGCCCATCCATGAAAATTGCACCCTCAAGTAAGTACAAATGCATATTTTGCAAAACAAAGCCTTGAATGTACTTTTACTGGTGTTCTGAATGACATCATCATCATCTGTTCACCTTCCCTCCCCTGTCAGACTGAAAAATAAACAGGGAAGAGGGAAAGCTCCACTTTCAAAATGAAAAGAGAGTTGGTCTGTGAGACAGGATCCACCTCATCCCCTACAACCCCCACCTCCCTTACAGTTAACTATCCCACTATCCACCACCCCTCGCCACTGCTTTTGAGCACTCTTCTTAGCTGTCTCTCACCACACAGTGTCCAGGTCTCTCGCTCCCTTTCAGACATATGACACTGACTGAGCAGATTTCAACATTTCCCCTCTCACTACATACAGTGCTATGTAAAATTCCAAATTCAAGTCAAAACGGAATTTGTATAAGGTGTTTATTTTTCAGCATCAGTGAAAAAAGCAGGAAACACATATTTAGCAGAAAGTAGAAGCCTCAACAACTAAATATAATATCAAAATCAGTATTTAAGGTATCCACTCTTCACTCTTAACCCGTAAATGGCCAAAGTTTTATTACATACTTCTATAACCTAAGAATAGCTCAACCACTTTGCACTGAAGTCCTTGTAGTGAATAATGAGCCTTAATATATAACAAGCCATTAAGGGGTTAAACGTTGGTTGCATTTTCTACTTCTCATGATCCAAGTAATCCCAAACATATTCAGAGATGCTGAGGTATGGACCCTGGGCTGGTCAGTCAATTGATCTGAGAACACCAGCAGCTTCTTTCTTTGATTTGCAAATTTTCTTCTTTCTTGTCCATTTCCTTTTTTCAGTAACGGCTTCACAGTGCCGAGTCATCTTCTCCCAGTGGAAGGATGGAAAGAATTACCTGTGGATTTGATCAGATTTGAAGCAAGAGTGGAGCTTGTATGCTGTTTATCTGATGGGGACAGTTTTGGTGGTCTACTAGGTCTTGCATGGTTGTTAAGAGTCCTATTTTCTCTGCATCTTTTAATCATTTTCAGCTATATAATTACACATACATTCAATGTACATTCTGTATCGACAGATTCAAGTCTACAGCTCCATTTGTTTCAATGTAAAAAAATTGGCACAATATTTTGATTGACTGACTGCACTCACAAAAATAACAAATAAAGTACTCTTCTAATTGCACAAAAGTATCACTTGAAAGATTTTTTTCCACTTATTTCAATGAATTACATGTGAGAAATAATTTATATAAAATTCTAATATGCATTAGTTGCCCCAGCGATAACCCTGCGACTTCTTTATTAATCAACTGAGGTGACCTTCTCTGCTAGCTTGCGCTAGACTAGTTTGGACCCGCTAAGCTTCTGTTCCCATATAGGTGAGAATTGGGCTTTGCAGAGCGATGATGTAATGCTGTTAGTATGCTTTTGGCACAGTTAATTCATACTATGACATTTTAAGGCTGTGCTTGGAATATTAAATCAAGTTACAGCCATTTTAAGAAGATTCCAATCTTTAGTACACTAGTACAAGAGAAACGTTGAATATGAGACCAGAAAAAGTCTCATACTAGTGCTGTCAAAAGAAGCAGACTGAGGTTCAAGTTCAGTTGTACCCACCGTAATTAACCTTTAAAATGGATACAAAAACCAGTGGGTGCAAATTTTCATTACATACTTCTGTAACTTAAAAATAACACAGCCAGTTTGCACTGTAGTCCATGTAGTTAATGAATAATAGTCTTAAGACAATAAACCTGAGACTTTAAGGGGTTAAGGAAACACTGCCTTTACAGTTCTTATCAACACAAAAGTCATCTGGAAACTGGAAGCTAAATTAACCATCTGTTCAGGAAAGGCATTGCAAAAGAAAATGAGATAAAGACAAGGAAAGAAAAGAAAGAAAAAATTAAAAATAGAAAGGAAAAGTAAAAAAAAACAAAAAACTGCAGTCATCTCAAAAGTGGAAGTAACTGCTGAGAGTCCAAAAGGGTGGGCCACTTCTTTATGAAGTCTGAACTAGTCTGACACCACTTCTTCTCATAAAGTTCAAACTAAAACTAAACACCATTCACAGACTGTAGAGAACTGTTCTGCAGACAATGGTAGCCACTGGTCATCTGTGAGTCAGCGGCACACACAAGCTGTAAAAGAAGCCTCAGTATGGTGTAGCCTACGTGAGATGACCTCATCTCATTCAGGTCTATAACTTTGACATCTCTAATGACCAGTGCATGCTCATGCATTTCGGTCCCGCACATAAAATAAAGAACTATATAAAATACACCTGTGGACTGTGCTCTTCCTGATGAAGCCAAGACAGCTTCTGTGGGTAAAGCCTCAGTGCTTCTTGCATTGCTATAGCCAATGACCAAGCACCTGACTCCATCTCTGTACCGCCGCCCTCATTTCTCCATGTGATGGGATTTTCCCTCTGCCATTAATCAATTACACACTGCAGCGAGACATGAAAGGACAGACATGTGGCCACCCCTCTCCTGCTCCTTCCAAAGGTCTTCATTAGATTCTACACAAAGAATTCAAGAACGTCTCTGACTAACTCCCTGTCTCTCTAGTCTGCATGAATGTCTTGCCCACTTACCTAGCCCCATGGCTGGGTGATGCTCCACAAGTGCCCAGCTGTTGTCGTCCACACAATGGCTTTTGTATACAAGAAGCTGGCACAAGTCTCGCGCAGTCATGTCGGCTGGGATCTCCACCACTTTGCCCATGCCGTCCTCGTTGAAGATTTTAATAATCTGCAATGTGGGAAAAAAACAAAACAAAATATGACATTTGCTTAGTCTGTTGCTGCCATTATATGGAATAATACTGTTTAACTACCAAAAACAAAACAAAAAGCACATTTACACATTTAAAAATTCTCTCAATCGTAGGACTGAGTGGTTTTTGAACTGCGTCACAGGTTCATTTTGTATTCATATAAAAACAAAGGATAATGCAGTTCATACTGTAACTGTTTTTCCCATTATTAAGACAATTTGGAACATCTCAAGTGTGCGTAGTAACAGACAAAATATGTCTACATTTATTACACTGAATGATGTCCTTTTTTCTTTTTAAATGTAAAAAAAGGGTTTCAGTAAATTGATCTGAGATTCAGGTTCTCATTCACACTCCGCTTGTCAATAATACCTCCACACGCTGTGAAAACTCCAATTTATGACCGAACCGTTTTTCTCGAAAATTCTCTTTCCGCATTTGCTACATTGGATGTTTTGTGTTCATCCGCGTATTCGCATCCGTCTAATCTTTCACCCCCAACACGCACAAAAACACACATCCTTCTCCTACCGCACATTTCACAGGTTCCCAATTCTGTCGCGTCAACCTCTCAAAGCCTTCCAACATCTTCGATTTGGCACACACCGCCCTGCTGCTGCATCCTCGTAAGCTACCCCTTAAACTTTCAACGTCACAGCTTCCACAAGTCCATGCCCTGTGCTCTGTTTCCCCCTCCCCCTCTTCAGGAAAAAATAAAATAAAAAAATAAAGAAACACTAAACTTCCCTATTCCGCTGTCCCTAGACGGCCCTCTGCTCTCGGCCTCCTTCCAGTCTCCGCCAGCATTCCCCTGGGGGAGAAAGAGGCTCTTCCTTCCCCCAAGGAGGCGGCATGCAATTTAGGAGAAAATCTTACCTCCGCAGGCCTCAGCAGGCACCAGTCGGGAGAGCACGACGGCATTTTTGCCGGCAGCCTGCCTCCGTGCACCGAAAGCCCAAGCTCTTTTCCACTGCTCTCCACAACTCCACCAGAGAGGGTAAAAAAGATCAAG
>JAILXH010284509.1:10881-21393 GCA_023558415.1 Piaractus mesopotamicus | reverse complement strand
ACACACACACACACACACACACACACACACACGCACACACACAAACTTCTACTGCTCTTCACTGCTTTTCTACTGCTTAGTCAGCTATATAATCTATGTAAAATCCATCAATTAAGACCAATACATTACATAACTTCCAAACAAATCTTTAATTATTTCATATATTCAATAAATTCACCAATGAAAGAGATTTATTTATTTTGTTTTTATTTTTTTCTTAATTTGTTCAGCTAATCATTGTTTCTTCATGTTAAATCAAGTGTGCTGCTGATGGAATTTAACACTTTAATTTAAATAGGAAATTACATTGTCCTGCATTTATGTTCATTTAATTTAAATAGGAAATTACATTGTCCTGCATTTATGTTCATTTTGTGAGTTCAGATCATGCCTTCAACATGGTGGTGGTAATATGAGGGAAGACTGACTGAGGGAGGAGAAGAACTCTGAGAACTTGGGCTGGAGTTCTGGGCAGCTTCTGCTTGTAGCTAGAAAGCTGGACCCCCTAATAGCTGTAGTAGGGCTGATGTAGGACTGAGGAACAGGGAGGAGATGGGGTGGCGGTAAGGACTGCGAACCCTTCATCACAGGAACGGAAGATGAGGATCTGAATTTATAGGGCGTTAGATTGGAAGTAGGAGGGGTTTCAGACATGTTCCTCCCCCAGACTTGAGTTAGAACATATGGAAACTTATTTATCTGGTGGTAAGCGCTAAGATATTTGCGAACAAGCAAACAAAAAAACAAAAGCAAAATAACTTCAAAATATATGCAAACAAACTAGCGATGTCAGACTAGTAATGTTAATGCATTAAGAACATGCTACTGTGATAAATTAACCCCTGTTTTAACTAACTGTGATAAATTAACGAATAAACAACAAACATTGTGACTGTACTGTATGTGACTGTTTTAGCTTAACCATTCCCAAAGCTCTCCTCAAGGAAATCCAGTACTTACAGTTACCATCCAATACCAGGTTTATCTAATCAATCTACTGCTATTCGTCTTATAGCAACCTACATAAATGTGTCCAAAGAAAAAAGAGAAAGAAAAGTGAAACACATCAGATTCTCTGACAGCTCTTTAATCAGCCAGCTATGAGGGCCAGTATGGTTTAGCAGGTTTTGCAACTGTCACACCTGACAGTGCACATGAAAGAGAAAGATTTCCTCTGCTAGTTTCTCTACACACCATTAAGCCTACTCACACAGCATCATTATTTTTTTCAGTTAATGGATGAACAGCAGGTGTAACAGGAAACATTACTAGCTTTTTCATTCTCCACAATGGCTCGAAATCTCTGTTTCTCCTTTCCAAATAGAGGAGTCAGGCGCTTCGAAGACAGCTCCATTTAAAAAATTACAATCACTGAAAAACACTTCAATCGCTCCTCTGAGCGGTTAATCACTTAAAAGCCTGGTGCATCAAACTCAGTCTCTTGATGGAAATTGTATAATAGTGTCCTCTCGTCCAACTGGGATAATCCCTGGTCCAGGAACGACCTCCGCTACTCTGACCACAACCTGCAGCTACTACAGCAGCGTTAGTGGAACTGGTCTCAGATCAGCAAGCGAGAGCAAAGTAGCATAATCCTGGCAGGGCAGCCTGTGTTTCAGGAACATTCCACCACACTTTTAAAAACATGATTAAACCAGGTCTCTAGGCTAGAGAGTTTTTAGGTTTCTTACACAGTTGGATCCAGTTTCTCAGAGAAACGCTACTGCTAGCTCAGGCCTTATTGATGGCATGCAGACTACAGTAAGCAGCCTGGGTTTGTGGAGCATTTGTCGGATTCATGTTCAGGGATGGTGAGCACACTGGAGCAAAAACTGTGGTCACAAAACATCCTGATGTCTGCACTACACCTTAAGCATGTGAACATGCAGCTCTTACTATGAAAATCTAGGATTTTCATAAATATTCTTCATATTAGGGCTGCAATAGAACAGAAGGTTGTAGAAAACTTAAAAATAGAAAACACTTTCAACTGGTCTTGAGTAAAAATATTATTTTTAAGTTTTCTACAACCTTCTGTTCTCAGTAATTTAGTCACATCAGTAATTTAGTCATAATATAATGAAAATGAACTTAGAACAAAATAATAGTGTTTTTAACCAGTTAACTGATGTTCTCAGCACATTCCTCTAGAATTTTGCCTCCACTGTACTGCTTTCATTCTATGGGGAGGAATTTGTGCCAAATTGAAAAACAATCACCACAACGGATAAAACGTGAAAGGAAATGCACACAACATCACTTTTCCATAGTGACATGTAGAATATGGGCCAAACTGAATAAAACAAACCCTCTATTACATTGTTTTCACATCGCTTGACCTCTTTACTGGAAAACAATACACAAGGATCTGCATTTAAAAAATGAAATGCTGTATTTATGTCAGAATTGAATACAATCCACCTTGAAACGTGATGAATGTACAGCTATATTGTTTTCCACCATGCGGTACTTTAAACAGATTTCCCTCATTGCAATACCATCATAACCGTAAAAACTATGAAATATAGTGCACACATGACATTACTTTTCCATAGTGACGTGTAGAATACATGGCAAAATGAAAAACAAACCTTTATTGTTTTCACGTCGTTCGACTTCCTACCTGAAAAACATGTCAGAATTAAACACAATCCATCTTGAAATGTAATAAAAGCATGACTATATCGCTTGCCACTGTGCAGTACTTAACGTTAAATGAATACAATGGATCCTTTATTTTTCATTTAGGCATGTTTTCCACATTACTGTTTGAACGCAATCTCATGTGTGCATTGCATTTGCTGTTTTGGTTGCATGTCACTGAGACAAATACATCTGAAGTACAAAACGAGGTCAAGCAATGTGTAAAAAAACTGTAAAAGAGGTTTTGTTTTTTCATTTTGGCACGTATTCCGCATGTCATTGGTGGTTTTGTGTGCATTGTATTTCACTGTTTTCTCTGTTATGATTGCATTTCACTAAGGAAAGTCAGACTAAAGTACTGCACTGTGGAAAGCAATATAGCTGTGCATTCATCACATTTCAATTCAAACACAAATTCAGCATTTTGTTTTAAAATGCAAAACCTTATGCATTTTTTTCAGTAAAGAGGTACAGCGATGTGAAAACAATGTAAAAGGGGGTTTGTTTTTCAATTTGGCACATATTCTGCATGTCATTATGAAAAAGATTTCATTACTGTGTGCATTGCAGTTCACATTCTTCCACTGTAGTGATTGCTTTTCAGTTTGGCATGAATTCCTCTCTATACTATATATATAATTCAGTAATGCAATTAGCCATGTAGCAGTTAGCAAAACAGCAAACAGAGCAGCATACAACAACACATCACCAGCTACAGCTCTATAAGCCTCTACTTCTACCTCCAGCAGTTTTAGTTTCACCATGACACTAGCAGCCAGCAAGGCCTCGCCAAGGGCTCACAGCCGCTACTACTTACATTCACTGCTGTGTAGAGCTCAAAAACCATAGAGGTGGGGTACAAGACGATCCACGGCTATTCTTATAGCAATATTTGGAAAAGAAATGACAATTTTCTTAAGGGTAGCTGATAAACCACAAAATATTTGGTGTCTAAAGTTTGCTTCTTTGGTCTTGGAGCTATGAGGCTAATGCAGGTTACAAGTAATAGTCACCCAAAAGCACTGCATAAACTGGTAGGCTAATTTTATGCCTGCACTGTATCTAAAAACTGCTGCTACACCTGTGCCAAAACATCCTAGCATAACTACGTATGAGTCATTGTGCTAAATACTCACCTTGCTCGCCTCTTGCTCTCAATATAGTGCTGTATATGTGTCATGTTACTTAAAAAGGAAAATAATGTTTTGATATATGATTTATGAAGATGTCTGTTAAGGAGCAAATATTATTATTTATCTTGCGTCTTTAGCTAACAGAAGGTGCTGGGAGTGTGCTAGTGTGTTTCTCCATAAATCATCACAAGCTTGCTGCAAGTAAAGTTATCAGTGTGCTTTATGTGGTTTCTGACACTGTATCTAAATTGTCATCTATAAAAAAAAAAAGGAAGAAAGTACAGATAGCATTTAGGCTGTGAGATGTTAGCCACTGCTGTTTTTAGCTATTTGGAGCGTGTGTCCATTTTTAAAGTATGATTTAGACAGGCACAATGCAAGCAGGTTGCTATACGCTTCCATTACTTGTTAGCCTCAGAGCTCCAAAACTAAAAGAACATGCACGGCCAAGTTCGCATAGCTGCCTTGTTATCACCCCGGAAACCCAGGACAGCTTTACCTGATCTTTGGCCTGAGTTACCATGGCAGTGCTAACAGTATTACAGCATTCACGCACATACAGAGGGCCTATAGGAGGCAAACGTTGGACAGAAAACAGCCCTGTTTCTGGTCCTTGATAATGATCAACAAGCTGTTCAGCTCGGGTTTAAAAACGAAAGGGTCATTAAATCCATTAACAGCTGACTAAGGCTCCAATGATGGTCACAAGAGTGCTCGAGGCATTAAAACCGAGCTAATGGATAGAGGGCAGAGAGTCGTGTGAGCGAATGTAAGAGCTGCTTTGCACAGAACGGTGAATATGAATATGCTTTCTTGTTTCTGTGTGCTAAACAGAATGCACTGAGAAATTTGATTTTTGTCATCTGTACCACAGGTTTGACATTTTTTCATAACAATGTGAAAAAAGTCAAAGGCTGCTGTAATTATCTACGCTAAAAATTATAAAAACCACACATAAGCTGTAAGATCTACTGATCTGAACCAAAGTCCTAAGTTAATGTGTTTCAGTTGATGTCATCTTGGTGGAATTTCTACTTAAGGGTACATATCGTGGGAAAAATAGTTTTCCTCATTTTTAAAAGAAAAGATTTGTAAATTGCAACATTTTCAAACCTTACCATTCGCTCCCCACCTCATACAGTCCATGTATGAAAAATAATTGTAAAAAAAAAGGCCTTTTTTGAATGAACTGTGTTGGTGATGTCACAAAAATCAACACATACGCATATACCTGCAATCCAGTATACCTACAGCAGTTTAGCCTCATCCATTTATGTTATGTTATAAGAAACGTTTCAGCGCAGACTGTGTTATGAATAAGGCACAATACAGTGCAGCCAATAAGAACAGAGTTCTTTTACATGTCAGTCTTACAGGCACAGTAACAAATTAGCCTGATTTATTCTAAGGAATAAAGAGAGGTTGGAAAATGGTTATGTACAAATATATTATGAGTGTTTTTGGTACATAAACTCACACAAACATCATAAGTGGACCTCAGGGGAAAAATTAAAATAAAAGAAAAATGTGTGATGTGGGCCCCATAATAAAAGTCACAATAAAAAGAAGCAATATGTGTAAAAACCATAAGCACTGGAATAAGACTAGGGCAATATGATGACACGTTAGCATTATAGCAATAAATTACATCACAATTTACTTTTGTCATTGGTATTGTACGAAAATCACAAAAAAAAAGATTCTGAGCAATTATAGAGAGCCTGTAAACAACAATCAGTGTACAGTAACTGTAACTGACTGGATATCAGCCCACTGTGACATCATCTTATTTAATTTGTTTATTTTTAGTATTTTTCCCTCCTGTTCCTTCTTAAATAGTTGACTTTTAAAGGGCCAATATTCAACATGTTTGTTGTGTTTTAATTTTCCCCCTGGGGTGCACACATGATGTTTGTGCAGTTTTATGAACCAAAAACAGCCATAATTCATCAATACATTCATATTTTCTCACATCTTTTAAACCTTTTTAGTTACTGTGCCTTTAAGACTGATATATGTAAATGACCTCTGTTCTGATTGGCTGTCCTGTATTGCGCTTCATTCAAAAAGCACTCAGACCTGAATCACTCCCTTTAACTTCAGCGTGAATAAGCAGGGCTAAACTGCTGTAGCCTGAATAGGTAGATCTACGTAAATGCACTGGATTTTGTGATTTCATTTCCATTTACAGTCATTTGCAAAAACACCACTGGTCAAATTATACATTTTGTTGATTTTCACTCAAGTGGGATACTATGATGTGTTAACTTATTTTCAAAATCAACAAATCATGGAATTTGACCGGGGTGCTTAAACTTTTGCATACAACTGTGTGGACATGGTGAACGAATGTTCTGCTTTGAAACTTTAATACATTTACATACTATAACAAACTCTTTTATATAAAAAGGCAAGGAAAATACAGTTTTTCATCAGATGGCTCTTTAAAATGTGCCACTACTGTTTTGATTATAATTTTCGTTCATTCCAAGTTGTTCACAAACTTCAGAAAAGCTAAACATTGTGGTGCATGTTGTGTATTATGATGTTATAATTCTGTCGTATCGCCCACCCTTAAATAAGACCAGCAACCCCAGATGAATACTGATTCAGATTCAACAGTAACTGTAGCACATCTACACACAAAACCTCCAGCTGTGCTCAATCAACAGGGAGTCAAGTGTACATTTTCCCGTGCCGAAACAGTAGATTCATAAAAACGGCCGTATGAGGCGATGTTCACTGTTTTTCCAAAGCGAACGCCAAAAACATTCTCCTGGTCTGAAAGCCCAACACACTTAAGCACAGTCCGCACATTAGGGATGTGCATTCTGACTCATTTTGATATTCGAGTATCTGTTAGGGTTAGTGAACAGATAATCGGTTAACCGCAGAGAATAATGCCGAAAAAAAGGACTTCAGCTGAAATGAATGGGCTGAAGACTTAACCCTATAGGTGACAGAACCTGTGTAGCACAAAAGTTAACAACATGCAGAGGAATACATTTCAAAACGTGTTTCATTACTCAAAAATACGTGACATTGGAAGGTTTTTGAGCTGGATGAGTAGCCGAGGCTGCCTCTTCAGATGAGTTAACAACAACACGACTCCTTAACTAAGATGATCTTAACTGGTAAGTAGGTTGTAGCCAAGACCAGTTTTCAGAGAGGATTTTACACCCATTGCACCAACCAAACATTGGACTTTCATGATGCATTCCTGATGAAATCCTATTGCCAATTGTCCAAAAAACAAGCATCCCCAAAATAGTAACTTTACAGGAAAATGCAAAAATGTTCTTAACTTTTAATGTAAGTTAATGTAAAGAGGTTTTATTCAAAGTGATTTTCGAGCATTTCTATCAGAGCGATAGAAATGCTCGAAAATCACTTTGAATAAAACGTTGTCGTGAAGTCTGAACACAATCTAAAGGAGGGCTGCTGTGTGTAAAAGATGTAGCAAAGCAAAAATCTAAAAACCGTACATGTTTTCATTGGACAGTGATGATATGTAACAATGACTGTTGCTAAGCAACCTGCGTTACTACGCAAAACTGCTGCAGGTATACACTCAAGGGTACATCTTCCGCACCTTTAGCTAGGGAACATATTTGCACCATAATCCATAACAATTTTTTTTTAAGTTGTATTGACTCCACAGACCCTGTTTGGAATCTAGAATTTTCATTGTTTGTTCTGTTTTAAAACATTAGGTTATGAAAAGATATAAATATGCACCTTTCTCCTGTGAACAATTTATTTAAGGTACACAATTGGACCAACTGGATTTTGTACCTTTGAGGGCACATTTACATTATTTGTACTTCCATAAACAAAAAATGTACCTGTACAGTACTTGATAACTGATGCTACCAAAAAGAAAGCAGAGACAATTTCACCAATAGCGAAACTTGCATAATGAGCTTATGTTATAAAAGTAAAGGAGAAGAAGTTATCATGGGCTGCTTTCGGAAGACAGCTAATAAGAGAATAGCATTTCTAGCATTTCTTAACGTTTTTGAGCCACAACCATCCAAAGATATAGGGATTGTGACCTCCTGAAACCCACCACAACCCTTCACATTTCTCTGCGTGGTCTTTAGCTCTGGAAGAATGGCTCTGCTGTCTTGCTACATTGCTGGATTTACTTCTACTTATATAGTTAATATATAATTATATATATAATTATGTTATCACACCAGACAGTCACGGAAGAACATGGGGAATTTTTTTCTGACCCTAAATCAACAAAATGACAACTATTCATTCTGGTTTTGATTGTTTTTTTAAAATGTATGGGGATATTTGCAGACGTCCCTTCTAAACTCACTCCTTCTAAGTGAAGCTTTGTTACATTCTGTAGTGTACTTAGCTAATCACGTACTGTTGATACACATATGTTGTCAAGTCAGCTGTTTAAGCAAAGAACTACAACTACACTTACAACAGCCTAGAAAAGGTCTAGAATTTGACCTAATGTCTGCTCACAACTAGGCGCAAAAGTTATGCCCAGTCTTAGTGAGAATTCAGTGTACACACAGTTGGCGCAACTGTTTTAAAGTTACACCCAGAAAGTTAAGACCAACTTAGCTTAAAATCGGGCATAAACCCTGTTGGTGTGACCGGACCCTGAGGTATTTTCGTCTCAGTGGACAGCGTGTCAACAGTTTGTCAAAAGAATATATTTTCACTGTTTCTGGATGTAGTTTACAACAGCCAGAGTAACACTTTCTTGGTAGCTTCACAGTCATTAACAACATAGACTTCGTAACATCAAGTAGGTAATACTTGAATCCTGCGACACTGACATGACTGTATATCCATGTGTGTGTGCATGCATATATATATATATATATATATATATATAAACATGCACACACACGTGTTATATGCTGTCATAAGTTGTCACGACAGATTGTGTTCAGTAATAGTAACAGTGTCCTGTTATCTTTACCGATAATTGTTATGACAGATAATGAGAGTAAATAATAATAGATAATAGATAGATATGACAGTCATAAATAGATACGGTTGCATACACGGTTGGGGCCCATGTTTCGTTGATATTTTGTGAAATTAAGTGACCACACCCTCTACAGAGAACACACTACTGCACATTTTAATACACAATTACTGTTGTAACTTTTTAGTGTGTAAATATATTGGGAAAAAATAGAACAGAAATAGAACAGTAAGTCATTCTGGCTTTCTATACTGCCCGACTCTACTGCAGCAACCTGAGCTGATCCAGCAGGCAGTTCTTTTTTTTCCTCCTTTGTGGCTGATGTTTGTTGACCAGATACAAACTAAACTTTCCCAAATGTTAATTTGACAGATTGTAATGCTAATGTGAGCTAATGAGATTTTAATGCTAATGTGAGCTTATGAAAGCAGTACCTGGCCATTAGAAGAGATAAAATGTGGCCTGTGCAGAAGTTATGGCACATTTTACATTTTATGTTTTATTTTTTTCCAATATGTTAAATGCAGAAAATAAACAAAAATTATCCAGTTAAACTGCAGAAAAATGCTGTATTCTGGTTTGTTCAACTGTACAACGGTAATTATGTCACATATTGTTTAATATTTATTGACTACTTGTTGTTCCTGAACTACACTGAATTGTTATAATATTATACACAATACTGTAACGTCATAACTGTACTATATATTATTGTATTAAAAGTAAAAAATATATGACAACTTTTGAACAGTAGCGTATTCAAAGACTCAGTTGTGCTGTGTATTTGTTGTTGTCTGGACTGGCGGAGCCCCCGTGTTCAGGGTGTAGTTTCCTGTCAGGTGTAAGGTGAGAAGCCTGAGTTTCTGGCGAGGTCAATAAGAGCTGATCTCAGAGCAGCGGAAGCAGCGCTGTGTTGGGCCTCCTGCACCCCCTCTGCGGCCTTCAGAGTGTGAGTGAGAGGAAAAAACAGGAAGCTGATCTGAGTGCAGACACAGCTAGGAGTCTTGAGCTCTCCTTATAAAAAGACCAGTCCCCTAAATGAGCAGGTAGTACACATGGCACATCAACCGTCTGGGGACAAGTAGCCTTTTCAAATGGTTTTAACACAAATAAGCCTGTTTTTTTCAGTTCTCAGTAAATTGAAGGTAGGCATGCATGCAGGTATCAGAATCAAATCTGCAGATAATTGTGTAAACACATACATGTTTAGATTTGACCGGTATTTCAAACTGATATTTGATGATGTATTTGTTGTACTCTAGAAGAGCAGAACGTTTCGTTGACGCTGGGTTACTGCACTAAAATATCTGTATTTTATTCTGTTTCCTACATTTGTAAGATAATAGAAACAAATGTTCTATTTCTCTGTAATACAGAGACAACACACATAAAATGCCAGAAGATGATTGATGAAGTGAACAGCATTTGCAGTTTTGTCTAAAACACCCTGTAGTCAGTTTATAAGAGACATTTAAGCTGTTCACACTCATGTTTAGTTGGTCTCAAGGGCGGTGCTGCTTGTAGGTTACTGGTTTTGGGCTCATCATGGTACAGAAAAATTGAAATTACAGGTGAATGTCATTCTGGTATTCACTTATACCAGTTTACCTCCACTCCTAGTTCGCACTAGTGCAATTCTGCTGGTACAGCTCAAAATAAAGCTGTCTACTGTTTTGATTATGGACCTAGATTGCACAATGTATCCAGAATGCTCAATTTTATACTGTTAGAAGCCTTTAGCATGCAGCATCCAGCAAGCATCCTGAAAAAAAC
>JAILXH010284508.1:213-10963 GCA_023558415.1 Piaractus mesopotamicus | reverse complement strand
AGTGGTGGTGATAGGAACCAGACGTCTGGACGAAATGGAACATGCTTTATTGCTTTATTGTTTTACAACAGTTTTAAGACAAATTGTTGATTTAAAAGATATTTTTGAAATCCATTCATGATGAAGAGGCATGTGCAGACCATTATAAGCAAAACAGTATCTAAAGACATTTTAGTTTTTCAGATTTAACTCTATTTTACCACTATTTAAGAAAATAATCAAATGGCTAATAATAATAAAACTGGAATGTTTGCGTTTTAAATTTTCCAATCCTTGGTTACTATTCCCACCACTGTAAAGAAATCAGTTGGTAAGATTCTCTACAATCAAGCATTTCACATCAAACCACTCTTATATCTCAGCCATTGAATAATATTGAATTTTTTGGAAAAAAATATGAAATTCCCGTTAAGAAATCCAACATTTCATTTATCACTTTTCATACCACATTAATGGGAGTTCGATCTTGCAACTTCCGGGCATTATGTCAGGATCTTGGGCAGATATGCCACCTTGGAGCCTTGTCTAAATTTCTTTTTAGTAAAACTGCACGTGGACAGTGTTATGGAAGAAACTATCATACTATACTACCCATAATATGCTCAGAAAAGCTTATTGGTGCGTAACAATTGGTGCGATAATGTCATACCGTTATATTGCCCACCCCAAGTTCAACACAACAGTAAGCAAGAAGGGGCCGTACAATGGAAAGCCATGGTTGAACTGCTTTCAGACCCGAGGTGATTACATAACCGCCATGTGAACTATGGAGCAGTCTACGTTAGCATAAAGCTCTTGCTCACAAGGCCTCGGGCCATATCTGATGTCATCTACCCTGCCTCTGCACTCGTGATTTGCATAAGCAGTTAGAGGGAAATAAATGACGCAAAATGCTGTTTCCGTTCAGAGACCACAGACACAGCGTAGGCCCAGTCGTCTAACCAACATCTACAAGTTTCGGCCTCGAGCCTGCGTGTGGAGAACTGTACCACAGAGCAAATATTCATATACACAGATTCAGGTACAGTGGAGCACAAAAGCAAAAGGGTTTTGAAAATCCAGGCCAACAGCAACCCATGCACTATAGACAAGATAAATAAACAAATAGAAATCAGATTCTGATCATTTTACATCCTAGTACCAGAAATATGCAGCTGAAACGTACAGTACATACACTATGAACATACACTACATACATGATTTTAAAAACCACCGGTTCGTTGGGCGTTTTAATATTTTTATATTTTTATACATCTGAAAATTGGCTTATTTTTCTGTTTGTGTGGGTTGTGGATGCTTTGGATATTTAGCAATGCTGAAATGCATTTAGCAGGTCATTCAGGTGCGAGTTTGGTGCTTCAAACGACAACGTCTAACAAATTATGCCAAGTTAAAAAAATACTATCTTCACTGTTTCGATAAAACAATACAAAAAAATACAGATTATCTGTATTCAAATCATCATTGCACTATCGCTCTGGGCAGTACTTGATAATAAAATCCTGTTCAAAGCATTTCTCATCTCAAGCTACCATCCAAAACAAACAAACAAACAAAAAAGTCATGAAAAAAGTGCATAATAGTTCTTTATAGGTCTACAGAATCACCTTTTTTTCTTTAAATACTTACTAGGTCTCAACAAAGATGTTTTAGTGTACTTTTTAATGTCTACGATATTTGATACATCACAGTTTTATCACCCCACGCCCCCAAGATTCATGCGTTTAATGTCGCAGAATAGTCCCTCAAGGCCCAATCTCTGATTGCACTGCTTACAAACTGTACAAAAGCTACCTCATGCCACTAGAGCACAATGCAGGCGAATGGAGAACAGCTGCCTCAAAATGTAATACTGTCTGAAAAGTAACCAGGTTTAGAAAAGAGACACTGTGACTAAGAGCAACTTGCTGCTGGACTGAGCGATGGAAAGAAACAGATTAACAAGAAGTGTTAAAAGAAACATTCTGGCATTTTTCAACCTAATATGTATCTGCAGCATCTGTACCATCCAGTATTTTCAACGGTTCCTTGTATTTAGAAAAGAACAGAAAACCTGTTGACTTCAAACTGGAGCTTTAATCAGGCTTGAAATTTTGGCCCGAACCCAAGCCCAGCCTGACCCGAGCCACTTCGTCAAATACTGAGTTCGAATCAGACCTGAAGGTGAAGAAATCTGGTCAAAGTCTGAGCCGATCCACATCATTAAATTTGGAGTCCCAAACTGACCCGATTACGTGTTCTGTTCAAAACTAACCCGAAAATGAAGTACAACCCCAGTACAGCAAATGTTGTGTTCGAAACTGACCCAAACCAGACCATCATCACCCAAAATGCATGTCCGAACCGGCAAATATTTCAAGCGCTACTCAAAATTTATAACAGAAGCCACTGGGCATCTGCTGAATCCTTTGAATAAATGAATGGAATATGTGGCTATATAGTGGTAATCAAAACCTGACAACACAGGTCTTAGGATGTCTTACCAATGCTGTTCTTATGAAGTTTTATCTAACACTGGAGCAACACAATAAAAAGTAGTTCTTTCACCTTCCCTACGGCTTTCTAGTGTCCATGTCAACACTAAGCTGGTCACAAATTACCACAAATCAGCACCAGTTACACAGATTTATAGCTTCATTTTATTTAAAATGACTTTTGATTACCTGCAACTGCAGAAGCCTTTGCATAAACGTTTACAGACTAAACTGCGACTGCCAATTGGCTTCTATTACATTTTGAGTCAACAAACGTTCTATTCTTTTCTGTTCTATTGTTCTATTCTTTACATGAAATATAAATGTCGTGGTAACTGACTGTACACTGCAGAAGCGGCAGACAGAGATTAGGTTGAAAATACGTGTTCCTTTAAGTGACTCATTATTAGCGCCCTCTGCCAGACAACGGAAGAGATCATCATAACCGGCAGGATAGAAAGTAACAGGGAGGAAGGTGTGGAGCGCAGCAGGATGAGCAGTTGGTCCCATAGTGTTGTGGACAGACCGAGTGGAAATTCTCTATTTAAGTCTTTGATTGACTGTATCACAACTTTATCTAAATTTCTGAGGCCCCAGAACTCTGACTGATTAAAACCTCCCAGACTTCCACTTATAGGTCTGATAGCACCTTATAATGAGTGGTAGTGTCATCAGTGTTTTTGCCTCATTTTCATCTGACTCTGTGTTGGAATGTGTAGCACACTGTGATGAACTGATACACTGGCAGCACCTTTTACGCTAAGTGTCATTTCGCAGACTGAAAGAGAAGCTGAACTGGTAAGAGATGTTCAGAATCTCAGTTTGATTACAGCAGAAAGTCAGTCTGCAATGTAAAACAAATAATAATGACATCTTGGTAAGTTATTCTAGGGGAAAACTGCATGCAAATGCAACAGCATTCTGACGCAAATTTCCCATTCTGCCTCAGCGCTGGGCCTGATGCCAACATCTGCTCCCTGTACTGAGGATAATGTGTGAGGCAGAGAACCAGGAGAGAGGGAGAGAGACAGAGTATATGCTACACTGGGGCATCTAGCACTCAGCTATGTTGAGGCAGATGAACTCCTGTATGCATTTCTTGTACTGTTGTTCTGTGGGGCTGCTGCTGGGGTATTGACCTGGCTGACCAAACGGACCCTCGGATTCCCTCATCTCCTCGTTCATCCGCGCCAGACGGAGTCTAGAGAGCGAGACAGAAAGAGAGAGAGGAGGCAGGTTACGGCAGATATATTTGAACTTTTTCAGTTAACAGAGGAGGAAAAACAAAATTGGTTTCAACGTATCATAATCAAATCAATGTAGTTTTTACACACAATACGCAAACATTTAAAAGGGGGATTACACCAATGTTCCAACAAATTATTGCAAAATAAAATGGATAAGACGTAAGTAAAGTCATTCAGAGTGGTTTGATGTGAAATTCTTTGTTCAAGAGAAAGGTCAGGATTGGTGCTGATAGGAAACAGATGTATTTTAATGCCTCTTATAGCTACAGCAAAGGAAGTTAATATATGAAGTGGGTGCAAATGTGCTGCCTGATGATCGATGTGTTGTTGTATGAGAATTCTGTGAAAAGACTTTGGCTTAGAATTTATTTTTTAAAAGCCACTCGTGGCAGAGAGGTGTATGCAGTGAACCGTTAAAGCAAAAGAATCTCCAAAGAAAACTCCACTGTTCATTTAATAAAACACTTTTATTGTTGTTAAGATATAGCGAACCCTTGCTCCTATTATCGCCACTGAAAGAAATGTTGAGCCAGTGAATTTCTCTACAACGCAGTTTTTCACATCAAACCACTCTCAATTGCTGTGTTCATCTCTATGATACAATTATGCCAATTATGCAAAACTTTGAGAAACTGGTGGAATTAAACTGGAGTATAACATAGGGTGTTCAATTATTAAAACACTAAATGATTTTCAGTCCACTAGAGGCTCAAAATATTGCCTGATGTGACTTTTCTTTTTTGACACCATGTTTTTTCCAACATTCCTTGATGCAGAGTAACGAATACCCCAGTTATGATTCATTACCTGTACACGTCCCCACACTGGAGTATACAGCACTTGTTCTAAAAAAACAACGTTAACAACAAAGTCAAACAACAACACTCACAGTGTGACAATGTCAGCGTTAGCAGCCTGCACTGCAATGCTGAGAGGATCCTGACCATCGTCATCACCGTCATTCTGTGTAGCTCCTCGTTTCAGGAACAAACAGACCTGCCTGTAAAACACAGAGCCAAAAGCACGCTCAGCTGTTTGTGCTAAACTAGAAAGCTGTGTGTGTGGAAACCTGTGTATTTACACACCCTGTGTGTCCTAAATACGTAGCATGGTGCAGCGGCCCTCTTCCTCTCAGGTCTCTTTGGTTGACGTCAGCACCGTTTTGCAGCAAAAACTCGCACGCTATCAAAGAGCCCTATTGGAGCAAATAACAAAATGACATCTGGTTACAGTGAGTAAAAATGTGCAATATTTCAATAGAGCAACATACAAAATGAACACAGTTGAGCAGAAACTGTTTAACTTTGTGTATCCTCTGAATATACCATCCATTCATCTATAGTATTGCTTTAGGTGATAGCTGGGTTTTTAAAATTTTAAAAATGGACAAAAGTGTGGACAAATTTCAGGCTTCAAAGCTGCTGCTCCTACAGTAGTCAGTGAACATTTGTGCTGGAAACCACATAAGCAAGTCTAGCTGAGACAAGTGTACAATGATTTAGGCATGCAGTTTGCATGATGCTATAAGTGGGATATTAGCGGAATTCAACAACTGACCACTGGATCCTAATATAAGTGAGTCAGTGTGTTTTCTGTTCTTTTCTATGCACAGAGAAACACATCACAGTGATTGTCAATGATAACTGACCACATGCTACAGATGCACTGGGCACTGAGTAAAAACACTGGAGTGCTACTTTAATAGAAACACTGTTAGTCCCCTCTGCCTGAGAATGGAAGAGATCATCTTAATATGTAAAACACTGATCTGATGTACGGAGAAAAATGTGTAAATTACATTTTTTGCCAAAATATCACTTTAAAGAAAAATCCACTGATTTTCCTGCATGATTAAACAAATTGTAACTGAAATAATTCAGTGTGCTTTGATGTGAAACACTCCATTTTACAGAAACTTACAGAATTGTTCACAGTGGTGGTGATGACACCCAGACGTCTGAAGCATTTATGCCCCTAAAAGCTCCCTCACAAAAAGTTACTCCTGCACAAAACGGTTATGAATACTCTGCCTGATATCTGAGACATTGTTTTATAAAGTTTTGTCCTAAAATGTCTTGTTAATCCATTTATTTTAATCCATTCATAGCGGAGGGGTACATGCAGGGAGTTGTAATGGAAAATAGTCCTTAAAGAAACATTTTTTTTTCAGATTTTCTGCTATTTACCATCATAAACATTACATACAAAAACTCAGAAGACATGGTGGTTTTCACTGGTGGTTTTGAATAGTAAATAAAGTGGCTATGTCTGAAGCATTTAATGCCCATAAAAGCTACCTCTGCCTGATGCCTGAGACATTGTTTTATGATCATTTTGAGATGATATTTAGACCTAAAATATATTTTCACAATCAATGTATGGCAGGGAGGTACATACATGGTGTTTGTAGAAAAAGAAAACTTATTTTTTTGATATAAAAAATTTGATATAATATTGGATATAAAACTAGCTGTATGGCTAAAATGGCTATATTTGTGCGATCCCTAGTTCCTGTCACTACTGAAATCCAAACTGGTAAGTTTCTCTACAACAAATTTAATTTGTTTACTTTATTCACATTTCAGCAGTTAAACTGCACAAACTTCAGTGGACAAATCAGTAGAATTCCCCTTCAAATAAATACTGCTATGCTGACTCACTCCAATCACAGCCTGTATGAGGGGGCTCTTGCCCTCATCCTCTTCGTTGACGGAGTTGACGTCAGCACCGTGAGCCAGCGCTTCAGCCATGACGGGCAAGTTACGGGCCTGACAGGCCTTATAGAGCAGCGCTCCTGGATGAAGCTCACGCGAGTCCTCCGGATCCGACGCCTCCGGCTCCAGCTCCGCCTCGCCACTCGAATCCTCCGACACCTCACACTCTGCGCGCAGACACGGTTGGTTCAGTTATGATGGATTAGCAGATAAAATGTCCTGATATCAAATGAGTGTTCGACCAAAGCTAGTGTTCATTTATTTGTATTTATAAATAAAGCAGAAGACAGTGCAGCTGAGTGTGTTAAAGCTGTGATATTTTTCTCTGTGAATCAGCATAACTCACCCTCCTCTGTGACGCTGTCCACCACAGAGCCAAAGAGCAGGACGTCAGTGCTGCCGTCTGTGCTGCCGCCCAAACCACTGTCACTGCTGAGACCTGCAGGACCAACAAACGCCCGAACACGGACACGTTACTCGCAGTCCAGCGCAAAAAAGGACACCAAGGCACACTTCACCATCTCCACAAAGGCTGAAGTGATAGTTTCCCTCTATCTTCAAGTGTACTTCATCAGCCATGGCTCGTGTATCAAGTAAAGGAAACCTTCAAACCACACCAAGAAGCACTGTGCATGCCTAACTCATCACTTGCTTTAAACTGCATTGAGTTGTTAAATAATCTCAACTAGACTTACTTAGGGTATTTGTATACTGTTATGTAGGGCTGCATGATAGATCACGCTTTAATTATCATGACAAAAATACATTGTTAAAGGCTGCAAGGACAGAACATACTAAATTGTCCTCCAGCACCAGAGTGATGTAATTAGATTGCAGGGAACAAAGGATCAGAGTCCCAGCAAGCACTTCCCTGCACTGGACTGAATCACAATCTCCAGCATAAAGAGCAAGTAACTATCCAGCTAAACAGCCAATTACAGAATATATATATATATATATATCTATATATATATATATATGTATATACACAATATCTGGGTGCTATATAGCACCCAAAAGGGTTCTTCTACTGTTATGATGTCAAGCTTGTAACTACAGAGGAAGCCTTTTGGGTGCTATATAGAACCCTTTTCAAAAAGGTTCCCTCTACTCGTGCAAAGGGTTCTTTGAGAGTTCATGGTTTGTTATAGAACCATTTTCTTTACAAAAAAGGCCCCCTTAAAGAACCATCTTTTTTAAGAGTGTAGCATTATTAAAATAAAAATGTACTTGATAAAAATGCATTTGATTCATAAATAGATGAACACAAGTGCAAAAGAGGAAGGCGATCAATGAACATTTTAAAACAGACATATATAATAAAAAAATAAATCATAGATAAAATTACAATAAAAAGGCACAGAGAACAAGGGAAACATCCATGTGGTTTACAGCCACACTGCGTGATGCTCCATAGACAGCAATGAAGCACGTTTGAGTGTTTGAAAAGGCCTCAGCTTAAAGTCTACAAAAATCTGTTTGCAGTTGTGATATAAGTAATACTTTTATTCTGCACTTGGCACAATAGTGAATGATGCTTTTGTAACTTTGGATTTGTTTAAAGGTGTGGTTACTTAGATTTCTGTTTACACAGATAGAGTCTGTACTTGCACATCCAGTCTGAGGCTCAACGCTTCTCATATCATCACTGTGATATATAACAGCTTTATAAATACCCATACAACGTCAGAAAGCACATTAGTAAGTCTATTTGATATTACTTAATAACTGCTATGATTGGACGCAAGTGTATTATGATTTAGTCATGTAATTTGCACAGTGCTAACTAGTGGGGTATTATCTAGATTAGTCTTATATATTCAGTGCACAAACAAAAGAAGCAAACTTTACAAGCCAAATAAGTCCTGGCTGATCGACTACATTCAGCGTAAAGGAAAAATTGTGCACATTTGATATTTTGCAAACATACAGCTTTAAATTACATGGCCAATGAAAACTGTTTTACCTGTGGACTTCAATCAGAAGGTTGCCCTAAACAAGCATCCCAGCATGTTCTCAATGGAACACACTGTGTGGAAAGTACAGCGTGAATATACAATATATCAAATTGACCAAAATATGGCCTTCACTGGCCATTCAACAGCTTTTATTCACCACTACCCCCAGCTCCTTTTCAACTCAGGGTGGTAGTGCAGTTGAGCTCAAGTCAACACGAACGCATATGCCGTTCAGCTCCTTTGAGGGAATGAATTACAAGTTCTCACACACAGGCAGTGGGATGTGCTGTACCTGTGTTTGGCATTACTAATGGACTATATGTGCTTTAGTTAGTGAAAGAGAGGCCTCTGTTTGAGCTCTTGTTGGTGCAGAACACTTACTGCGAGGCCCTGAGCCAGTGTCGAAGTAGGAGAACAGAGAGTCCAGCTCATCTGGACAGAAGAGCGAGTCTCGCCGGAACTTTCTCTCCAGAGCAGCAGCAGCTGGTAGTAAAAAGGAAAGCAGACATTATGTGCTCTGTTACAGCACTTTACTTTGAGTATTTATAATAATCTATGCCTGCTAGCTAAAACCTAAAACCTCATTGCTGATAACAAAAGCATTTTTTGTATTTTACATTGTTCCTCACTCGTAGCTTATGGAAACAAGCAGTGAAATTCTCTGGTAATTGTGGATTGATAGCACATTTATGTTTGTAAGAGGTGACAGTAGTGAGTTGCAGTGATTTACATTCGATTTACATCCTGTACTGACAGGTTTAAGTCTTCTTAATGTAAAAAAAAAAAAATGGCAAAAACGAGGAAAAAATTTAAAGGATGATTTTTCTTTCCACAAAACAAGCCTGCCAATATTGCAACTGTCACACGCAGTTATTAATTAATGCTCTATTGATTTTCTAAGTGAAAGTTAACACATCCTTTACAGAGAACACACTTCTGCACAATTTAATGCACAATTACTGTTTATTTGCTGAACTGAACATATTTGAAAAAAAGTACACATAAAGTATGCAAGATGTGCCAAAGTTATTGCACATTTTCTATTTTAAATTTGCAAAAAAATAAATAAATTTGCTGAGGAATTGCATATTAAAGTGTGTTCTCTGTAGAGGAGGGAACACTGTAGAGGAGAGAAGACTTCTTTTCACTTTTAAAATGAACAAACTGTGTAAACTGCATATGACTAGGATTAATTATGTATTTAAATGTAAATAGTACAAGTAAATCGTCAAAAACAATGTTTAAATAGTGTTGCAAACTGCTAATAATACACTTCTAAGGGTTAACTGCAGGTGCAGCAGGCTTGTGCATGTTAGACGTGTTACCTGAGGACAGCGTTGCGGGGGAGGCCGATCCGGGCTCCTGTCTGTACTTCCGTCGGTTTTTGGGCACGGTGGTGGCGCTGTTGTGTCGTCTGCATTTTTTGACACTCCAGTGCCGCTCCGACTTCCTCTCTCCGTTCACTAGCACCACGCCCGTCGTCATCTTCTTCAGGAACTTCTTTTCCACATACTTGGCTTTGATCCAGGCCTCCTTTTCTTGCCTGTGTCCAGTGATATACAGCAATTAGATACTAATAAAAAGATACTAAAAGTGACTGCAGAACAAAACTATAGCCTAAATAGCTGAGTAACCAAACAAAATTAAACAATAAATTAAATTTACACCAAGTTTTACTCTTTTCAAACGACAGTAACATAGCGCTACATATAGAAATCTATTGTACAGAAACTACTCCCTGGTGAAGTTCTGTGTAAAAAAGTTTTAGCTGGATCTGCTCACCTGGGGCTGTTTGGTCCTGGCTTCTTCACACCCTGCTCCTCACATGTGCCCTCATAGATGTGGTTAATAACACTGTTTCCCAGCTCACACATCAGCTGCATTTAAAAGGAGGAGGAACAAGTCAGTAACTACATTATAAGCATCTTTACGACTGACGCAAATTGTCTGTGATCTTGATACACAGAAATGGCAGCTGATAAATGAGACTTTGGGTGCTTATATGGAAGAATAAATAAAATATGCCAGATAAGTGTGCTAGTGTCACCCACCCACTGACGCCCACCCCTTGCTGGCCCTGACTAGTTGTCATTACTTGTATTTGTGTCCTATTTGTTTGTACTGGTTTCACCTGTGGCTAGTTTGACTTACATGTGCATGCACAGTACAGAGTTTTACCTTATTTGTTTCTGTTCCCTGAGTTTTTAAAGCACTTTTCAAGCTGGATTAGTTTTGAGAGAGGAGGTTTTGTAATTTAACCTCTTATTCTCCAGGGTATATTTTGGTTTTTCCATCTGAATTTTCATGACCAAATCGTAAGGCAAATTATTCAGTAAATTATTTATTGTTTTTTTTGC
>JAILXH010284503.1:13866-24377 GCA_023558415.1 Piaractus mesopotamicus | reverse complement strand
AAAAAAAAAAAAAAAAAAAAAAAAAAAAAAAAAATCAATGAATAGTCTGCACAAAAGACAGAGCAAAACAACACTGTCAGCTAGGCCTGTCACGATCATGACATTTTAGCTGACGACTAACTGTCATGTAAGTAACTGTGATTAACAGTTTATTACAGTTTATTGTATGCAACTAGTAAAGAGAACCTATTATGGTTTTCCGTTTTTTTCCAACTTTGCATTATTGTTTTATATAGCTTTTTGTGCATGTAAACAGTCTGCAAAGTTACTCATCAGGTAGCATATCGTAATACATAAACACATATAAATAAATAAAGCTTTCTGTGTGGGAGTTTATAGAGGTACTGAACTCTTCAGACGTCTGGTTCCTGTCACTGTAAACAATTCAGACACCATACGTTTCTCTAGAACGGAGCATTTCACATCACAACTACTCTGAGTGACTTTGTTTACATCTTAACTATTTAATAATTCAGAAATTGTGAGAAATCGGTGGGGTTTCACCAGGTCCCCCTATACTAACAAGGTTATGGGGGACCAGAGTGATGATTTTAATGAATGCGAAAGGAGGTAAAGACAAACCAGACTTCAGTGCCGTAGTAATCAGGTGCGCTGTCAGGTTTACATACTGATGTACTACTAATTATTCATTAACGAACAGTAACAGTTAAACCGCGGTAAAAAAAAGAAAAAAAGAAAAAAAAAAAGGAAAACACGAGGCTGGAGTCACATTCTCACTCCCCGGCTTCTTCTTGGAATATTCCTGTTCCACCTTAAATGGGGCAGCAGTCACGTTCTGGCGGCACCATTTAAGGTGGAACGGGAAAATCAGAACAAGACTCCGGCGAGTGAGAAGCTGACCCGAGGCTCCTAAAGCGAACTGACCCGCGTTAAAAGAGCGCAGTTTTCACAGGTTCCAGCAGAGGCTTCAGAGGCGACTCCCCCGGCTTCGCTCTGCTTCTCTCCCGGCATCATGGTGGTCCACACGAGCCCCTCTCACCACCACACTGTCCACCAGCGCTTTGACTTCTTAAAAACGAACCAAAACAACACAAACATGTCACGAACACATACACACCGACCACGTTGACGCAGGACCCAAAACACACGCCCACTCAATCACAGGACCCGGGCTGCCCGGCGGAGGAAAACCCGCCTGAGCAGAATAAAACAGCGCTGAAAGTAAATATGAACTTTCATAAGACTCTACGGGGCAGCAGTGAAACAACACGGAGACGAACAGCATGTAACTGAGCGGTAACACGACAGGCCCACAAACAGAAAACTGACTTCAAACCAGGCGATTTGTACAGCCGCCCGAAAGTAAATAAATAACTACAGAATTAACCGTGCGCGCCCTCTAGTGGCCGGTCTGCCGCGGTGACAGAGCCCTCCGCCACATTTCACCTTTCCTTTTCTTTTCTGTTTCCTTTTCTTTTATCATATTTCTTTATCGCACACACTGCAGCAGAGTGCTGCATAATTTGACTGTTAATATTTTATTCCTGTTACACAAGTTTACCTCAAGGTTTGCACCTCGTTTAAAGACGGCTTACGTGTGTGTATCTCAGTCGCTCAGTCCGCTCCGTTTAGTCAGAATAAAGACTGGACGAGCAGCAGCTCGGCGGAGAGAAATCAGTCCGGTTATCAGTATATGTTATTTTTAGTTTAACGTAATTAAAGACTGTATTCATTTTATTACATTATTAGTATTTTTACAGATTTTGAGTGAATCAAAATGCTAACGTTAATACAAACGGCCACCAGGGGGCGATAATTAGAGCTGTCAGCTGTCGGTGTCTCGGCAACGTGGTCAGGTTTGGTTGCCTTGGATACCTCCTCAACAGTGGGGTGCCCTGTAGAGCCGCTCAGCTCCTCACTTACCACTCATCACTCATCATCACTGAGGATCGATAAACTCTGGATCAGTTTCGTCGGGGAACAGTTTAAACTGCGCAGGGGAGACGATTCCTAGAGCAGGGTTACCGTACAGCGCCAGGAGGACCTTCATATCACCGCACTGTCTGTCCATTTAAGACTCTTTATATGGACCATCCTACTGACTGACCATTCCGCACTGCGGCCTTAACCTACAGTAAAAACACTATTTAAAAACAATAAAGTGTTCAGACCTTAGAGATTTCCGAAGATTATGTTATGATCTATTTAAAGCAAACACACTGAGATAGCAATAAGCTAAATATATTTAAAAAAACATCATTTATAGGTACTTTTTGTTGGGAGGCGTCTGTCCCAAACACTGACCCCTAAATTTACACTCTTACATTTAGTGTTATGATTGCTTGGTTAGTGACAAAATGAAATGTTCAATCATTAATTTTATACATAATTTAAGCGCAGGATCACTCAAAGCAGAGGAAGTTTAGTCTGAAGTCCAGGTCAGTTAAGAATGATCCATATAATGCCGTGCTGGGACGGTACTGTGGAGAAGAATATACCTTGACGTAAAGTGTGGTCCACTCAAATACTTTCCCAACAGTGAGAGAAGTTACACTTACATGAATCCACTTATTCTAATAAGGGTTTTTCTTAAAAGATTCAAGCCTGACAAACTGATTTCTCTCTCTGTAAAAATGCAACCAAAGGAGTTATTAATCTGGGTGGGCAGTGTGCTCGTACAAACAAGTTTTGCTCTGATCTCCCTATTAGAGTTGGGTGATACGGCAAAATGTAATAACATGATACTTCAGGAAGTTTTTTTTTACGATACATGATGTTTCACAATGGTTTTTTTCTGACATCTGATGAGTTAGAACAGACAAAGTAGTGGCACATTTTGAAAATACTATCAAAAACTATGAATCCAATTACTATTCAACATTTCACACACCGCTGCACCGAATCCAGTTGAACAGGGCTAATGACGCTCTCTTTTAATTCGAACATGCATTGTAGAAGTGATTTTTAGGTATTGACGATATCCACGGTATGCCCAGAGAATCAAATAGTGACATACTATGATGTAATTCATCACAATAACGATAAATATTAACATATGTCCCAGCTCTACTCTGGACATTTGGCCAAATACCAAAATAAACAGTTTTTTCTTCTTTTCTTTTCACATTTGTTGTTGATGTTCTTCCATATTGTTGTGTATTTCTTGGTCTACATGTAGAAGCTATTGGTGCTGTTAGCACTCATGTAGCTTCCTAAGAGAGCGGTGCTTCGATTTTAGTACCTCGGTTATATTTATGCTAACTAGTAAGACTAACTAGTAAGACTGAGAGGGAAGCCTCCACTTTTAGAAATGATTTTAAACCTGACGCTGGAACATAATCATGTCTGTTTCATTTGCCCTCAAGTTTCTCTCGGTATCAGCTCTCCAAAGGCTGTCATTCTTGGGAACAGCATTGTTCCACAAGATGCTGAATCGTTGAATATTCTGAGTTTATCCCATCTTGGTCAGAGGAGGGTGATGTTATACAGCTGTATGTATTAGTTTGGACACCCACAGTCAAATTACATGTTTAGTTATAATATATATAATATATATAATATACAACCCCAATTCCAAAAAAGTTGGGATGTCGTGTAAAATGTAAATAAGAACAGAATGCAACGATTTGCAAATCTCATACACCCATATTTTATTCGCAATAGAACATAAAACACATATCAGATGTTGAAAATGAGACATTTTACCATTTCATGAAAAACTCTTTTAGAACTTGATGGCTGCAACGCCTCTTAAAAAAGTTGGGGCAGGGCCGTGTCTACCATTGTGTAGCATCCCCTCTTCTTTTAACAACAGTGTTTAAATGTATGGGAAGTGAGGAGACCAACTGCTGGAGTTTTGGGAGAGGAATGTTGTCGCATTCTTGTCTGATGTAGGATTGTAGCTGCTCCACAGTCCTGGGTCTTCTTTGCTGGATTTTACGTTTCATGATCTGCCAAATGTTTTCTATTGGTGAAAGGTCTGGACTGCAGGCAGGCCGGTTCAGCAACTGGACTCTTCTTCTGCAAAGCCATGCTGTTACGACGGACGCAGTATGTGGTTTTACACTGTCTTGCTGAAATAAGTAGGGCCTTCCCTGAAAAAGACGCCGTCTGGATGGCAGAATATGTTGCCAAAACCTGTATATTTCGTTCAGCATTAATAGTGCCTTTACAGATGTGCAAGACACCCATGCCATGTGTACTAATGCTTCCCCATACCATGGATGCTGGCTTTTGTACTGTGTGCTAATAACAAGCTGGAAGGTCTTTAGCCTGTAGGATGCAGTGTCCATTATTTCCAAAAAGAATTACAAATTTTGATTCATTGGACCCCAGGACACTTTGCCACTTCGGCTCAGTCCATCTTAAATGAGCTTTGGCCCAGAGAAGTTGCCGGCTTTTCTGGATCCTGTTTATATATGGTTTCTTCTTCGCATGATACAGGTTTAACTTGCATTTATGGATTGCACGGTGAACTGTGTTCACAGACAATGATTTCTGGAAGTGTTCCTGTAATAACTTACTAGAAGGAGCTTTTAGAGGCATTAAATTCTTCAGATGTCTGGTTCCTATCACTACTGCTGTGAATTCTGGCTCCATTAGTTTCTTCAGAACAGAGCATTTCACACCAAAACACTCTGAATGACTGTGTTTGCATTTAATTATGCAGAAATTTTGAAAAATCATTTTTCATCATAGTGTAGGGTTAGGATCCACTTGTGATAAAAAGCCTACTTTAATCTAACACCATGTTCACCAACCCCGGTTCCACCTTCATGCAGAGTGTAGCTCCGAACACAATCTGTCTCACCTGGTCCAGGTAATGAAGAGAGAAATGGTGCTTCAGATTGATGGAGAATGTGTTGTATATGGGTTTATACAGCACCAAAAATGGTTCTTCTAATGTTAAAAGCTTGACATAACAATAGGAAAAGTTTTGATGCTAATTGGAACCATGAGACACATTCTCCATGTACAGAATCTTTTAGGCATTAAACACATTTACGCACGATTGTAAATTGAACCGTTGCGATGACTAAAGAACCCCTGAAGAACCATCTTTTTTTAGACACCTGGTCGTCAAGCATTTCTTCTGAAATCAGACATTTTATATAATTATCAGGCGTAAAATTAATAAATTGCTGCCGTAACAGCCTTCCCTCTTCGTAGGAGGCTTTGCACTAGATGTTGGAATAGCTTTAGTGAGGTCAGGTCCTGATGTTGAATGATTAGTTCTGGATCATTCCAGCTCATCCCTAAAGTATTGGATGGAGCTCCATCACTCCAGGGAAAGCAGGTCCCCTGCTCCACAGCCCAATGCTAGGGGACTTTTCAACCCTCTAGCTGGCATTTGGCACTAGACATGGTGACTGGCTTCATGTGGAGCTTCTTCCAAGTGTTCCATTCCATTAGCAATGCTTTTCTATGGAGATTATTCAAGTTGTGTGAACAAATGAAAGCAACTGAGTGCACCTTAAATTAGATGTATTCAGTAATTAGATGTCTGGACATTTTTGAGCATATCGGGCCAGCATCCTAGACCCAGATTTCCGCTGATACTGAAATTTAGTACAAGATTAGGATTAATCAATGTCCAAGAAACCTGCACATACTGTACTTTTATTCACAGCTGACTCAGAACTGCACTGTTCTTTCAGGTATGCATAAACAGACAATGTTGTATAACTTTGCATTTTAAGCACAATTAAATGTAACCTACAAAGTACCAGTACCACTCAAGTTTCCCAGTGACATGAGTAACTGCTTTTCATGTGTAAATGAACCAAACTAGATGCTCCAGGATCAAACATCTTTAATGTGTAGATGCGTGGATTTGCAAAGATGGTGTTCAATGCCCGTTTTTACATGATGGGGGATGATGTTTAATGTTTGTCATTTTTCTCCGCTCTTTGGTCTTTCCTTCTATCCACCAATCACTAGCTTTTTGCTTCTTTAATAAGTTGATGACACATCACAGTGCGTTTCCCCAAAACTTTAATCACTGTATGTGGTTGGCGACAGCTTATGTACATCCAAAGAGAGAGGTCTCACATCCATTCACTTAAAGGAGAAATAAAAACAAAACTACCTCAACATCTTATGACCCAGCTTTGTGCCTTGTAACTTATAAGGAAGCCTTTTTCCAATGAAAGAGGTGGTTCTTTGTCCCAGACAGTGTATCTCTTAACTAGCCTTATACCTTTACCACGGTCTCTTGTAAAACATCTGCCATTGAGTTTGCACAACCAGAAGAAAATATTCCAGGAGAGCGGTGGTGTTAGCTGATTTTATCTCCAGACTGCAGCCAGAAAGCCGTTAGTAAGCTGGGCGCTACAGAGATGTGATGGGACCGTTTGGATGCTATAGGCTCTCTGTTGAATATACACTATCACACCTGTCCGAAGCAGAGGCTACTTCAAATCCAGCCTCTGAAGTTCGCAGGTTTGATTAATCTGTTTTCCAAACCGATGCTCTCGTCTCCCACGTCTATAGCTCTTTAACAATCTTTAACCACTCATGCTCACTCTTTTGCTGCCCGTCTCACAAAGACTATATTTTATATACATACACAAACACGGTCTCTCATCCTCCCTTGTCTGAAACACAGTGGATTTGCAGTCCACAGACCAGGCTGTGTCTATCAGGTCGGTTCAGTCTCCGTGGCGACAGTCTCAGTCATCAGCGCTTTCCAGGATGCTCTGGCTCAGGGCCATGTCCCAGTAGTGCTCCGTGCCGTGCTTCTTAAAATGCTCCCGTGCCATGTTCTCCGTAGGACACTGCTTGAACTTCATGTCCCCAAAACTGCGCTCTTTAGCTGTGCCCTGAGAGAGAATGATCAGGAGGGAGGGAGGAGAAGAGAAAGAGGAAGTGGGTAAGGAAAGAACGTGGGGGGGGGTGTTAACTCAAAACAGTTCACTATAGTGATACCATCCTAACTTTGCACAAGCAGGAAAATTAACAATGAAATAACCTGTTTTTTCTGAGCATTGATGACTGATGCCAAAATGTCTAAACTACCCATCTACACTACAAACCAGCCAACAGTAAAATGTCTGCAATAATAATTTGCTATACATACACACACACACACACACACACTTATGCACTTGGCCAGATGCTTACCTCCCAAACCAGTGTGCACTTGTTGTGCTTCTTTGATCCCTCTTCATCTGAACCATCAGGGTCTGACAGGAAATTAGGGAGTCAAAATTTAAGAGGGTAACTCCTGAAGGCTAATCTCTTTAACCTGACAGCAGCTTACAAAGCTGAAAACGAGGCCCTAGTGAATCATTTCAGGTATTTATTCAAAGAACAACAATTTAGGAAGAATTAGGATAGGTAAGCTACTAAATATGACATTTCACAGCCCTCCTTCCATTTCCCATCTCTCACCTTCTCTCTTTGAACTGGGCTCGTCCCATTTGATCCTGTTCAGCATCAGCCTCTTAAACTTCTTTTGGGATTTGGGTCCTGTAAGAGGAAATATAATTTCAGTGCAAAAAGTCAAGAATACCATCTGTGCTGAATGGGGATTAATTTCACTCTGGTCACGCTGAACACTGCTATTCACAAACAGAACTATATTATCTTATTTCTGTGTTTGATCCTTCCTTGCTTCTCTTTTTCTCTCACCTCCCTCCACCACCACGATGTTGACATCTTTGTGCAGCACCACGGTGCCTGTGAGGTAGAGCTGGCGTGCATTGGCCTCCACTTTGAACTTCTTGGCTGGATTATACAGATTTCGGATCCTGCCGCAGAGGTGGGAAAGGTCATGACAGAAAGAAAAACAGCAGATTAATTGTGGCGCACAGGACTGACAAGACTGCACATTCGAGATAAGTGTGCCTTGTTCAACTTGACTTCTCGTAGGATCTCATCCGCAAAGGGCCAGTGTGGCTGCAGGTTTTTATTCCAAATAAGCAGAAGCACAACTGATTTCACTGGTTTAATCAACTGGTCTCAGTTTTCAAATAATTAAATCATGTGATCTCCTGCTTTGTCGGAATGAAAACCTGCAGCAACACCAGCCCTGGAATAAGATTGAGATTACTGTCCACTGTCTTTATTGTTTCCTCCCAACATACTGTTAGAAAAAGTTCTCAGCATTTGACAGTGTTGAACAAGTGTCCCCAATGTTCAGATGAGTTATGAACAAAATTATGAAGATACAATTCCTTAAAGGCTTCCCACAGACATCTATAGCTGCTTCTTGCCAAGGGGCGATATAACCTATAATCCTGATTTTTTTTAATAATAAAATATCATGCTAATTACTTTTGGATATTGTCCAAATCTAGCAAGCATATCTACTTATTCAGAGCACAGGCTGACAGAATATCACATCAGCACATACTAATCAAATCACAATGCTGAACTATGGAAGCAAGTTTAAACAATTATCTGCTGGTACCAATAAGAACCATGTATAAAGGCCTTCCTCTGTGTATGGATATGTTACCTATAGACAGCAATGTGGACTCCCTGACTCAGATCCTCCCTCAGCTTCTTTACTTTCTTCTCTTTCCTCTGTTCTGCTGTGAGCTTACGCGCTGCGTTCGCCTCTTCGTGGGCCCTGCATAGACACAAGAAAAATACAAGCCATTAGTGTTTCCTTCTGTCCGTGACTGATGACTAACGCAGTGTTTGAGTGAGTAAAGTTATTGGACACGTTCCGCGCTGCGGGTGCGCGAGAGCTCACTTTTGTCTCTTGGCCATCTGTGCTCGGACATGGGCCTCTACCTTCGTAGGATCTTGCACTGCCTCCGTCCCCAGCACACGCATCAGATTAGAGATGCGCACTGCACAGACAGACACACACGTTAGTATAAATCATGACATAGGTACACTGATTCTTACACCTGCTTAAAATCAACCAGAACATCTAACAAAACAGATTTTGTCCCCACCCACCATATACTATCATTTAACCAACAATATTTGGACACATAAGAACGTACATAAACGTAATGCAGGACAGTTCACAATTTCACACATGTTGGAGTAGTTCAATGTGTTTGTGTATAACAGGACCAGCTCCTCTCCAAATTAAAAAACAGCAAACCAGACCCCCGATTAGATTAAAGCCCGCTATAAATTGCGCCAATAACAGCAGTCTTATACCTTTACTGTACACCGCACTGCACAAGATCTCGCAAATAAAATACCATGCCACCCTGTGCAAATCCAGTTATGCTACAGGTCAAATTACACAACAAAGATTTTCTGATGGCAGATCTACAATGCAAGAAAATGACGACATTCTGTCTGCACCTCCTTTTTTGCCAAAAACCGGAGCCACACAACCAAGATTTAAGCTCCCGGCATAACATTTTGCAATCCTTAAAGTTTATCATAGGCTGTCTTTGGTCACAAAGGCACTAAATCAGCCACAGTGAAGTATGTCACATTAAAATGTTAAGAAGCATCAATTTTAACTCACAATCAAAGAATTATTTAATCATTAATGATGATTGTCACAAAAATTGTACATCGTACCTGCCTTAGAATAAAAAGGAATCCTTGAATTTTTTGGATCTTATGGCCCATTAAAGTAGTGCTGCTCAAGGTTATCTGCCACAATGTCCCAATCAAACATCAGGTAAGTACTCAGAAGGACTCATGACTTCACCAGGAGAAATTGAATAAACTGCATCACTGTGGCTTTTCGATTTCTCCACTCTGTTCTGCAAACCACTTTACCTTTGGGTTCTGGTGGTGGCATAAGACCAAGCCGGACCTTCTCTTGAACCTCTTTCTGCGCCTCTCGACGCGTCTGCCGTCGCAGCTTCTTCTGCTCCTTCTTTGTCAGATACACACCAAGTGTCACTGGTTGGTCTGGGTCCACTGAGAGAAAGAAAGCCAGAGAGCAACAGAAAAGTCAACCAGTAAAACACGGACAATGAACCGTCAGCACTACCAGCCATACTTAAAAAAAAAAAAACAACTGAGATAATCCTAGATGTACTAGAGCAGGGTTTCAAACCCCACCAGGACTGCAGTACTGCTCAGTTAAGTGATGAAATTTAATGGATGAATCGCTTGGTAATTAAGACAAATCAAATCCGTTAGTTAAACCAGGTAAAACAAACTATGCAGTGTTGTGGTCTCCAGACTCCATTAGAGACTGCATTAAAATACCTGGAGGGGCCATTTGGGCTGGATGCTCCACCAAAGTAGTGACCCCATGGAACTCCAAACCATCAAATACTGTCTCGGCAGAACTATAAATAGAAGAGACCGTTTCAGCATAACGGAAAGGACTGCCAGAACTTTACAGCTACTATAACACAAAAGCAATATTTTTTCCTTTTTCTGGCAATCAAAATGGAGCTACTTTGCTGCAGCAGTTAGTAAGGGGTTGCTTTAGCAGCGGCAGGTTTCTTACAGCTCTACGTTGGAGGGCAGGATGTAGGAGTCCCACCACTCGATTGAAGGCACCTCTCCCTCCCCAAGCTCCTTCTTGGGGGCGATCAGAGCCAGCTTGGTTGAGGCCTGGATCCCAGTTTTCTTAGCAGCCTGTGCAATTTCCATCTGCAGCCTCTCCAGCT
>JAILXH010284480.1:0-11339 GCA_023558415.1 Piaractus mesopotamicus | reverse complement strand
TCTCTCTCTCTCTCTCTCTCTCTGTGTTTCTCTCTCTCCTTTTTCTGTCTCTTCTTTTTCTCTCTCTCTTTTTCTGTGTTTCTCTATCTCTCTGTCTCACTCTCTGTCCATATTTCTCTCCATCTCTCTTCTTTCTTTCTGTCCCTTCTCCCTCTTTCTCTCCGTTGCTCCTCTTTCGGAATGTGCCTGTTGCTATAGAAACCACTGGGCATTCCATTTGACTGTAGAGATTAACTTCGGTCAATAGCGAGTAAAGAGAGCGACAGGGAGAACGAGGGAAAGAGGAAGAGAGAGAAAGAGTGAGTTTGTGTGGGGTGATGGAATAGGCCTGTGCACGTCTACCCAAATGCGAGTCATTCCCGGAAAAGACAGAGATCATTGCTCAATACCGTTCTATAGTTACAGTAGTGCGCAGCAGCCAAAGCCGCTCAGGCAGACAGACGCGTCCTGAGAGGCTCTCTTTTAATAAACAGGCTCTTTTGTCATATCATTGACTGAAGTTATTCCTTTCCTGGCTTAGTCTATCGCTGTTGTTTACCCAGTCAGAACAGCCAAATGTGTCCAGTAATGACTTCTGTGCTGGTGTAGCAACAGCAGTTGAGTGTTTTTGGCCTCCTCTGAACAGGCTTTTTGCCAAACTGAACAAGACTGAGAACCAGGCATGAGTATTTTAACCAATTCTGCTACTCAGACATCCAGAGTTTAATGGAACAGTATTTGAACAAGGAACAGTAAAATATTTTTATGATTAAAACATTAAAACACAAAGTTTAACCTTTGCTTAACTTTTGTGTGCAGCTAGTGTGACAGAGGTGACCTGATTGCTCGGGTTGATTTAGTGTTTTAGTTGTATGTGATTTAACACGTTACAAACTGATCTACAGGCCTGTCACAGTTATTACATAATTGCCTGGCTGCAGTTATTTCAGCGGATCACTATTATTTCAGCTGACTCTGATCATTTCCTATAGTCATGTTTTCATAGCAACAGAAAAAATGTTAGTATAAGTAGAAATAAAGCAGTAAATGCATTGACTGAGACACGTCTCACAAAAGCAACAAAAATTCTGAGGTCCACTTATAATGCTGTTGGTCCTTTCCTGTACCAAAAGCAGTTAGAATTAATTTTTACATGACCATTTTCTAACCTCTCCTTATCCCTTAGAATTAAACAGGCTGTTTTTGTTACTGTGCCTTTAAGACTGATATATGTAACTGATCTGTGTTCTGATTAGCTGCCCTCTATTGCGCCTCATTCAAAATGCAGTCCACGCTGAAACTTTCCATATATCTTCACTGTGAATGGGCGGAGCTAAGCTGCTGTAGGCTGAATAGGCGGAAATATATGTAAATATATTACTTTTCTTGACGTCACAAAAACAATTAATTCAAAACAGGCGGCTTAATTTCTGCTGTCAGACCAAAACCTAGTATCTTCAAAATGGTAACTTTACAGGAGAAGGAAAAAACATGCTTTACTTTTGATGTAAGTTAATGGAACCAGAATTTTGTTCAAGTCATTTTGGGCAGTTTCTTTTGTTCAATTTATCATGAAATTTACACACAGTTTATAGGACCACAGGCATTTTCAAATTATGTCAAAAACCGAAAAACAATAAAAATAGAGATATGAGGTTTCGTTCCGACAGCAGCAATATATTGACCTTACAGACTTTGATGGCTTTGAAACTTTAGCAATGTCTATATACTACATCACCAAATTCAGTTTTGCATGATATGGGCTCTTTAAGAATGCAGTTGGAAGTTTGCCTCTATCTTTGGAAGCACTTGCAGTTGAAGTCAAAGGACGTAATAAACACAGTTTAACGAATTCTTTGCTGTTTGAGGTGAGGATAAACTCACCAAGCAGTACTACTGGACTGCTGAGTGCTCCAGAATGTTAACTTGAATGCTATGTTGTGTGGATTGCTGTTTCTTGAATTATAACTTTGTAAAGCCTTTTGCTAATTAGCTAGCTTGGTAGCTAACGCCAATGTTGTTAGCATGTATGCTAGCATAATGAGATTTTTTCCCTCAGATTTTCATGTTTTCAAGAGAAACACAAGATTTACACATGATTCTACACAACAGCATAGTGTAAAACTGTCAAAAATATATAAGTAAAAGTATAGTATATAGTATATAATATAAAAGTGTCTATTTTCAGTGTACTGTTAGCTACTAAGTAGTCAGCCAGTCTGGCCACAGTAGGCTTGTACTTTGATGGCTGCATGATTTTAATAAAAAAATGAAATGCAGTTATTCATGTAGCAGCTCCAAGATAAAAAAAAAACTCACACTAACTTTTTGTTGACATAAATTTCCATATACGACTTCAGTTATTGTCACCATTTCGTTTTAACGTAAGATGCAACATCAGCTGCTTGTGGCTTGATATACAGTCGCATGCTCAGTCAAAAAAGTACAAAGTCAGTCAAAAAAAGGTACGAGATACCTGACCCACCCAAAGTAAACAATCTGCCCACTTCAGTACCAGTTTTAACATGTCCTCGTCCACTTGGCCTCGCCGTTTCTTCTTAGGGGAATCCCAGATGCCATGTTAAGACCTACTCCTTTACTGTACTATCTCAAATGAAAAGGGTGTTAGATGAGCCCTCAGACGGGTGAGCAAAACATGCCCAGAAATCACTGCGACCTGACACATTTCCTGTTTCATTCCCCACAATAATAGTGGACAAATCTGTTTATAAGCAACAGCAGTAAACTACTTTCAAATACTTAATGATTCAAAGCTACAATATTCAATTTTTTTTCAAATTACTCCAAGTCTTCATCACTTTGCTCTGCTAAGTTGCTACTTTTAATGCTAAAGCCTACACGAGTAACTGCAACAAAAAGAAAGGCACTACTTCAGGGCTCAAATTTTGAACTTCTCGAAATAACTTTTTGCACTGCAAAGTTTGCATGCCTCACAGAGGCTAACCTGCCAATTTGTCTCCATAGAGATCTACACTATTCAGGGGAACTCTCATGGCCGGCCCTGCTACCTGCCCTTCCTGTATGATGGCCAGTGGTTCCACAGCTGCACCAATGTTGGGCGGGAGGACGGCCATCTTTGGTGCGCCACCACCCACGATTACGGCAAGGACGAGCGCTGGGGATTCTGCCCCATTAAGAGTGAGTCCAGTTTACCAGAAACCGCCTACTCTCACAGCCGTTCCCAGTCTACCATAACAGTTAATATTGTTTGTTCAAGTGATTCAGATGTGCCACTAACATAACAGGCTTGCAGTTCAGTAGTTTGGCTCAGAGAAGAACATGCCTGTTTAATCTCTCTCTCTCTCTCTTTCTCTCTGTATGTGTAGGTGCGGACTGTGAGACATTCTGGGACACCGACTCTCTGATGGATAACTGCTACCAGTTCAATTTCCAGGCCACTCTATCGTGGAGTGAGGCTCGTACCAGCTGCCAGCAGCAGGGGGCAGACCTGCTGAGCATTACCAAGGTGGAGGAGCAGAGCTACATCAATGGTGAGACTGACAAAGAGACAGTGAGGGACAGAGATAGTGAAGCTGATAGTAGTCATGGTAAAAATGGACTAGTGCCTGCAGTCAGTAGTAATTGAAAGAACTTTGAAAAGAAAATATGAGTTCTTAAGATTAAACCTATGGTAAAAAAAAAAAATCTATTTTCAACAGTTTCCACTTTCATAGTGTAATTGAGCAACTAAGACAAGTTTGGTAGCTGAAGTTTGCTTCTTTAGTGTTGCACTGAGCGCTACTAGAAAATAAAGGGAGCTTATACTTGTATGGTTTCTGGCTCTAGATTCTTGTCTTTGAAAATGAAACAATGCTAAACCAATATTTTAAGCTGCTGAAACACGAATAGGAGACAGAAAAAACAGAAAAGAGGCCTTTAATATCACTGCAGTGAGATCAGAAGGAAAGATAAAGGAGACAGTTGCTGAAGGTCTCCTGCTGCTCAGATGTTCCTCCTGAGAAGAAGACCTCACTAATCTCACATGTGCCTCTTGAGTTTCAGTAAATAACTCAGTGAAGTCACACACTGTGATCAGAATTGCAGAGATAATAACCCTCATGTTTATCTGCAACTAAACTCTTGTCTCTCCTTCATCTCCTTCGTGTCTCCTTTTTGTCTAGCGAATTTCAGGAGAATCACAAATAGGCCTTCTGTGCCATCAAGGAGCAACATTTGAGCAACAAAATGGTCCTTTGGGCTCGCAGCCTTAAGTTGGTCCATTATTTTGTCTATTTTCACAGATGCCATACAGTTCACTATTTTGCTGTATGCCCTGCATATAAATCTCTACTATTAATATATTTTAAAAAACACGTATTAGGCCAAAACCTTTTTTCTAAGCTGTCATAAAACAATGTCTCTGGCATCAGGCAACATTTTTATGTGTAACCATTTGTATAATAGTTTTCTTTGAGCTTTTAGAGACATTAAATGCTATATGTCTGTGTTGCTCGTCAAGCCACTCTGAGTGACTTTATTTACAGCTTAATGATTTAATACATTTTTTTATGTGGTTTGCAATATTGGTCAGTAAACTTGTTTGCAGAGTGCATGATGTTTGTATATGCATGTGTGACCCTCAGGTTTGCTGACTGGTTATAGTGCTGCCCTGTGGATGGGTCTGAATGATCTGGACCTTAATGGAGGCTGGCAGTGGGCTGACTCTGCCCCTCTTAAATACCTCAACTGGGAGACAGGTGAGAGAATCACACCCGCTGATCTACAGGCTTTATAACATGCTCACTCATTTCTCCCAGGTGGAACAATAGCTTGATTTGTTTGCTGATTACTGGAAGTCTTTAAGCTAGCGCTGACTCATGGTGGCTTCAAATGACTGCTGGTAAGCCTGGCTTTCACCCAGTGCGGCAAGTTAGAGCATTATTTGGTGCCTGAGAGATTGAAGGTAATTGTCTGTATAAGGCAGGCTTGATTTGAATAAAGACTCTCTGTCTGTGTGTTTCTAGACCAGCCAAATCATGAGGAGGATCAGAACTGTGCTGTGATCCGCACTGAAAGCTCAGGCCGCTGGCAAAACAGAGACTGTTCAATGGCTCTGCCTTACATCTGCAAGAAAAGACCCAACGCGACCCTGGACCCCTTCACCACAGGTGTGTGTACATGTATACACTGGCGCAGGGTTACTGCAGGTCCTTCCAAAGTTTTAATAATACCTTAAAATAGGTTTTTAGTTAATGAAAAGACTAGAAATGTCAAATTTTTTTCATATATAAGATATTCAGTTTAATAAAATATTCAGCATAGTGGCTGGGGTGAAAGTCACGTATTTTAAATTGCTTTACAATAGTCCACCAACCAAAAATATCCAGCAAACTGTAATCCTTTGCTCAGAAACTGCCTGCTGATTAAGCAGTAGAAAAGATAACGGTTTAGCTTTTTCAGCTCTGAGTGCATTTTGACTGGGGCACAATACTGGACAGCCAATTCAAAACAAAGCTCATTTATTTTATATCAGTCTTAAAGCCATTGATTAATTGCAAGAGATAAAGAGAGGTTGAAAAATGGTAATGTAAAAATTAATTATGGACATTTTTGATACATACATCCAAACAAATGTTGTAAGTGGACCTTGAGAGGAAAAAATAAAATAGAAGAAAAATATAGAATACGGGCCTTTTAATACATGCCATATGTGAGCTGAAGTGGAAAATCTATTATTCTTCCTTTGTAGAGGCCTTAGGAAGGTATTTAAAGATTTAATGTGATTTTAAGAACTGGTGGAAAAACATTTTAACATTTTAATTAGCAGGTAGCGGGGGAGCTGTTAAAAAGGAAAAAAAATGATAAACAGAGCTGCAGACAGTTCCATATTAAATGAGAAAGCTGTATAACTTTAAGATTAAAGTTATAATAAAAAATGTCCAAAATGAGTTATGACTTGGCAAAAAATATTTAAAATAGAGAATTAAATTATATTATCAAATTTCTTCCTGTGACAATATTTGACATACTGAATGAAACTAGAAATACAGGGTGGTGAATAGTTTATATTAATTAAATAGACATAATAGAGAGTTATTATTATATTTCAATACGTAATATTGTATATATAGTATAAATCCAACTCCGAAAAAGTTATGACAGTAGGAAAATGCAAATAAAAACAGAAAGCAGTGGTTTGTAAACTTTTTAAATAGGTTTTTCATTGAAAGCAGTGCAAAGAAGAGATATTTAATATTTTACCACATCAACTTTATTGATTTTTGTAAATATATACTAATTCCAAATTTGATGCCTATAACACATTACAAAAAAGTGTACATTTGTAAAATGATTAAAAACACTTGTTTTGGAACTTTCTGCAGGTGAACAGGTGAACAGATAATAAATGATGCTATCATGATTGGGTATAAAAGGAGTGTTCATGAAAGACTCAGTCACCACTTTGCGAAAAATGCATGAATGAATAGTCCAACAGTTTAAGAAAAACATTTCTCAGCATATAATTAAACATGCAAGACATTCAGAGATTTCACCATCTACAGCCCATGACGTTATCAAAAGATTCAGAGAAACTGGAGAAATCTCTCTGTGTACAGTGCAAGACCAAAAACCAAAACTGAATCCCTGTGAACTTCAACCCATCAGATGGCACTGCATTAAAAACTGACTTGATTCTGTAATGAATAAAAGCACATGGGATCTGGAAGACCTCCGCAGACCCTTGTCAGTAAACTCAGTTCATCACTGCATCTGTAAATGCAAGTTAAGACTTTTCTACGCAAAGCAGAAGGCTTATGTATCAACAACATCCAGAAACACCGCCGACTTCACTGGGTTAAAGCTCATCCGAGGTGGACTGACACAAAGTGGAAAGGTGTGTTCAGTTTTCAAACTGTTTTTGGAAATAATCTACATCTGGTTCTCATTGCCAAAAAGGTAAAGGAGCAAAAGTTAATTAGTTGAAACATTAAATATCTTGTTTTTTTACTACTTTCAGGTCAAGATAATTTGCAAATCACTGCTTTCTGTTTTTATTTGCATTTTATTAATTGTCTCAGCATTTTTGGAATTGGGTTTATAAGAAATTGTTAATATGTCTTTATTGTGCTCTGAAGATCATCTCAAACCCAGGGCAGGTATTCATCACTGTGTGTTTATGTGTGTGTATTTCAGACTCGTGGGCAGATGACGGTCAGTATCAGTGTGATGTAGGCTGGCAGAACTTCCAGGCTGGATGCTATAGGCTGAACTCTGAGAAGATGGACTGGAACTCTGCCCAGAAAACCTGCCAGAAGATGGATGCCCACCTAGTCAGCATCCACACCCTGCCGGAGCTGGAGTTCATAACTGTGCACATGAAAAGAGGTACACACATATCAACGCTGTTATAACAAAACCTTAACTTCATATCTTCAAAATGTCAATAGGTAAAAAACATTCTTAACTTTTAATATCAATTAAAGTAGCAGGGTTTTATTCTGAACAATTATTTTACCATTGCTGTTGATTCATTCATAAGAAAAATCTTCACTCAGTGTAAAGCTTGGTTTTTCAAATGGTGCAAAAAAGAGCCTTAATAAGACACTGACAGTGTGACAGACCCTAAAGGCCATATTTCAAACGTGACATCTATGACACTCTGTCATACTCTCTCTCATACACACACACTCACAGTATCTGAGTGTACAACTGAAGTCTTTCTGTTTCTCTCTCTCAGATGTAGATGAATTATGGATAGGCCTGCATGACACTGCCATGCAGATGAATTTTGAGTGGACAGACCGCACCCCCGTTATCTTCACTTTCTGGCACCCGTTTGAGCCCAACAACTTCTTGAACACGCAAGAGGACTGCGTTACCATGTGGGGTCCGGTGAGTACCCCGTCTAGCACCTCACTTGCATCTGACTTGTAACCTTGAGAAGCATAAGCAACAAATGCATGTACTTTTAATTTAATTATTTTTCATTAAATATTGCTCAAAGACATGAAAACATTCTTTGTGTGTTTACCATTTTTTTGTAATTGTGACATATAAACAAACTTGGAACTGCAGATTTGAACCTGTCAAATGTAAATGTAGTTCATTGTGTAACTAACTTTGGAATTACACTATTACATTTAAATAATATGCTATTTAAACGGAATATACACATAGAATATATAAATAGAATATATTAATTATAATAATAATAACTCTAGATTTATATGGATTAAATAGCTTCCTGATCAGGCACCACCTGCCCTGCAACACTACATCACTCATAGCTATTTGTAACCCATTGGTCCAGTGCGCACTTAGGGCAATATGTCAATAATTATCATTATTGAGATAAATTTTATCACAATATGTCACAGTATGCTTTTTTGAGTATGTCGTAGATGTCGTCAGTAGAACACAAACTAACTGTGTTTTATTACAATGACAGCACAGTTAGTCCTTTTTAATTGGGTTTAGTGAATGTCAGTGTTTGAAATTTAAATAAAGATCATTTGGGCTCAGTTTTGTGTTTTTTTAATGTGGTGCTGCTGGTTCGTTATTGCTTGTTTCAACTTATCAGATGTTAGAAGATAATAAATATTGTGATGCCGTGTATTGTGAACATTTCTTGGAAGTATTGTGAAGTATTGTGATATATATTCAGTATCACCCACTACTTATGTGTACTGAAGTAAGACCCAACTGATATGAATATCGTGTGGCTGATACTGATTTTAAGGGGCTAAAAATTTAGAGTACTGATAATATTGACTGAAATGTATATGCTAGGATATAATCTTTTACTCCAGTAGTTTTAGTTACACAGTCAGGCAGTCAGGCTTTATATACCCTGCTTGTGAAATGTTTTCCATTTAGCGCTAGTGGACAGTTGTTCTGAATAGAGCGGTCAGTTAATATGCAGGCTGCGACCGGAAGTGCAGGCAGAATTTGGCTGATTTATTATTATGATGGAGGTATTGCACAATAGACTCCTCTGCTTCCCAGTGAGCTGTTTTGGTCAGGCATTCTGCAGTTAGTGTGGGCAGTTAGTTAGAGCTGTCCAGCCATGTTGAGTCACTCTGCTATGCTACGTGGCTCAGAAGTGAGATGAAAAGGCATTTGGAATTAAAGGCATTTAACCCTCAGAAGTTTAGTTATTGCTGTCATTTTAATTCAGATGTACTTACATAATTACACAGTTAAGTATACAGTTACTTATGTGGTGAATTATGTTTAATTTATGTTAACTGTAAAACAAAAGAAGTGTAAAAGTAGAGTAAATTACCGGCTACCAGCTGCCTTACCTTCACAGTAATTTACTTTACCATAGTGACTGTAAATAACAGTAAAATAGCAACTTTATACTGTGACTCAACTCAGACCACAAGATTACCGTAATGTAGTTGTATTGAGCTACAAATTAAAACACAGTCATTTCCTGTATTTTTACAAAACAACTGTAATAGTATGCACCTCAGTAGCCAGTAATGTACCGGAAATGAAACTTCTTACTTCTGTGGTTAATCCATTCATGAACTTCCACAGATACTCGAATATCACGTTCCCACAGATTACACCATGTTTTGTTATTGACCGTGGCTTTTAAGGGTTAAGTAACAAAATCATGAACAAGCATTAAAAATGAATTTGATACGTCTGCATCATGTAACTCATTCATTTTTCTCTGTTTGTATTTGAATGTGTGTCTGTGTGTGTGTAGGAGGGCCGCTGGAACGACAGCCCCTGTAATTTCTCCTTGCCCTCCATCTGTAAGAAAGCTGCTCAGAAAACAGATGGACCGATCCAGGACCACGGCTGCAGACCGGTACTCTACATCTCTTCATCTTTAACTCTCTCTCCGTCCGTCCTCTCTCATTCTTTCTACACTCTGTGCTGTGCACCAGTTACTGTGGCACTGAAGAAGTGTTGCATCTCCCTTTTTCACTCTCCTTCCCTTTTACTCTTCATCGCTCTGTCTCTCAGATCAAATCAAATAATATAATTCATGCTGATTATATTGATTATATTATCTCTAATATGCATATAAACAATTAAAAGGAGCTCTCATAAAAATAAGTCATACAGTTTGGAGAGTAACTGTAGTCATCTGTATGGCAGTATATGAAAGAAAATCATATTTAAAAAAAATTATTAAATGGTTTTATTATAAATGTATAGTTTTACATAGTATGTCGCTTCTGTCAAAACAAAACGTCATATCTCCAAAATGGTAACTTTACAGGAGAAAGAAAAAAACATACTTCACTGTCAATGTAAGTCAATGAAACCAAACTTCTTTCCAAGTAATTTTGCGCCGTTTAATTTGGTCCATTCATCACAATGTAAAGAGCAGCAGGCATTTTCAATTTATCTGAAAAATGACAAAAAATGGAGATACGAGGTTTTGTTCCAACAGCAGAGATATAATAATAATAATAATAATTAATGAACAAAATGGAAACAAATAAAAAAAATGGAGGAATATGATGATAATAAAACAAATAAAATAATCATTAAAGGAAAATAGAAATGAAGAAACACATTTAAAGGTCATACTAATAATCCCACAGACTAGATAGGCAAAGATATGATTTCTCTTGTTTCTGTTATTTTAGATAAATTGTCTGGCTAAATCACTGCTACGGGATTAGTTTGTATGGGAGGTGTGTGATGTAATTTAACATAAGATGTCTGTAATTTTTATGACTGATTCACTGATAAGGCATCTTACGTACTGACTAAGTTCAGCTGCTCACAAGTACATAAGTTTGATCATAATTGTGCTTACCGGAGCCACATTCCTGGCTTTCTCAGATGAATGCAGTGTGCCGATAGTTTTGTTCTTAGCTTAGGCATCTACAGCCAACAGTCAACACTGTGTCATGAAATCAACAGTTTTTCATGTTTTATTGTTCAATGAGTTGTACACTTTAGGTTGGACAAGATACATCAGCTAGATTTCTTTAAGTGCCTCCATACTTCATATGTGAAAACTCCTTTTCCACTAATACTGGAATAATGTAACCAGGATTATTTCTACAGTTTGTTTTATAGTGGATAATTTAGTAATAACTGCTCAGCTCACATTCCCATGTAAAACTACTCTAAAGCCTGTAGTTTCACATTCACACCATTTGGCAGACGTTCTCACCCAAAGCAGTTTACAGTTTTACAGTTTGTGTTACAGAGGCAGGCACATGTAGTGTTTGGAGTCTTGCACTCTTATTGGTTAAGTGTGGTGTGCTTGGCCAGACGGGGAAAACAAACTCCAGTCTAACTCAAGGAGGGCAGCAGTGCTACCTGCTACACTGCACCAACTGTCTGTGTTTCCTCCTGTTAAATTCAGTTTTTATTTTAGAAAGTTTAGTCTTTATCTCTCTCTCTCTCTCTCTCTCTCT